>VXBC01012550.1:99858-220082 GCA_013399945.1 Ploceus nigricollis | reverse complement strand
GCCCAGTGCGGTGGGATCGGCCGAGACCGCGGACCTCGGGGTCACGGCACCCGCACTGGGCCGGCATGGCCTCCGCAGCGCAGCTGGAAAGTGAGGAGGCGGGGCGGTGTGGAGGGAGCCCGTGTGTGGGCCCGAGTGTGACGGAGCTGCTGCCCGGCCGCAGGGGTTGCTGTGCCCTGCGCTGGCAATCGCCCCCTTAGGTAACAGCCTCGTGACAGGTACGAGCCTTGTGTGCACAGGGCTGCTTTGGGGCTGTAGCTGTTCAGCAAAGCTCCTCTAGCCTGGATCTGACCGTGACGAGCGGTGCCTGGCGATGTTTAGGCCATCCGTTCTCCAAGCAGGCTCTGGAGGCTTCTCAGGTGGCTACCAGCCAAATATTTGACTTCGGTAACATCTGTGTTTGGAGGACCTGTGGCCACTGCTGATTTTCAAGATGTGTGACCACAGCAAAAAGTTGAAAGAGTGCCCTGAGCTGAAAGCCTTACAGTTACAGAGATCTGATCCAATTTCATATCCCCATTCATGCATATAATTGTAGCTATTGTTCCTTTGTTTGGCTTTTTCTTTATATTGGGAAATATAAAGCTTGGCTTTGTGCTGGTGCTCAGTCTGCACTAACGTTCATTTTATAGTGGCAGATTTGCACTGCTGACAGATTCAGATTATGCCTAAAGTGTGCATACAAGTTGCATCTACCTAATTAGGACAAATTAGAAATAAACTGATTTCATGGTGTGAACAGAACATAGTTTCACTGATTTACAGTTTTGTAAGCTGGCTTCCTTAAACTGTTGAAGGACTAAAGCTTCGTCTACAATGTCATAATGCTCTGCACCAGATCAGGCTAGGGAAAAAGAAAAAATAGTGGCTTTACTCTGCCTGCAGATAGAAAAATGTCTTCACTCTGCATCATGTCAGCTCCATTTTTAAAATACTGGTTTCTTCTACTTAAGATTCTAGAACAGTTTAATCACAATGTATTATTACAGATTGTTGAAAAGCATTGTTCTGAAATATTTTCAGTTTTGTCTGTTGTTTTAATAATGTCTGTTGGAGTACTTAGGTTTAATTAATCTACATTGACAAGTGTGATGATATTATTGGTTTTTAAATAGCAACAAGAAGAAATAAGTAACTTAGCAAAAACCAAAGTTTCATTTAGGTAACTGTTACATCTAGTGATAGTGTTGTTTACTGGAAGATTGCTTGATTCTTTCATTTGGTGGCTGTAAAGATGATTTTGAGAAATCTGCAGTTCACGTTGCATTGTCAGTATCAAACCAAATTCCACAGTGAGTGACTGGCTTAGGCTATAATTCAGTTAATTGTTGTTTTATGGCTCTAAATGGTTTGTTTTTGCAATTAGAAAGAAAATTTGCCTGTACTGTTTTTTCTGTGTGCACCAGATACTGTTCTTCCAGAGTTCAACATTGACTTGGTTGTAGCACTGCTGAGGCAAGAAAATGCTAAAGACATCTGTGTCATCCAGCTATCTCCAGAACTAAAATACTGTGACTATTTTATAATTGTGAGCGGATTTTCAACACGGCATCTTCATGCAATGGCAAATTACATGCTGAAAATGGTAAGAAAGTTATTGCTGCTCTCTCTGAGTTTTGGGAATGGTTTTAAGTGTTGTGAAGGGAATTTCCCCAGGATTGCATGTGTAGGGGTGTACCGTGTAAGATGAAACTGATGACATTGTCATTTAGTCCTGAATACATCTAACTGTGGGGTTTTTTCCTTTAGCAGTACTACACAAAATGTAGGTATTATGTTTCAGAAACAGACCTCTCTGTATGTAGAACACTGAGGACATCACAGTTGGGTGACTAGAACATGAATGATATGAGATGGTGATGATGACCTGTGTCTACCTTTATGTTTGTCCAGCAAGCACCATTGCTATTCCCAGTCATTCAAAATAGCTTTATCTGGCTGTTCTCAAACCTTGATCCTTAAAATTTCCACTTTCTCAGATATATTGTAAGGCTGGAAAGAAAGTTGGCCTCTTGAGAGGCACAGGATCCTCTCATGAGCTTTAAGCAAACTCATAGTTAATCGTCACCGTGCTGTGCGTGTACTGCAGGAGAGGAGAAGCAGCAGCAGCCATCCTTGCACAGAAATCCTCTGCTGTTTGGCTTTGGAAGAAAGAGAACTTTTCAGTACAGGAATGGAGGTCAGAGTAAAATTACTGGTCGAGCTTAGAGATGACGGTGAAACTCAGGAGGGAGAAACTTTCTTGCCTGAGAAGAGCCATGCAACTGTTAAAAAGCACAGCATGAGGAATATGACCAGCCCCATCAGTCAGCTGTCTGTACTCAGCCTGGAGTTTGCCTTCTCACCACCCACTTTATTTCCCTTCCTGACCCTGTTTTTCCTTTCACTCTTGGTTTTGCTTTCTTCCTTCCAATCCCATTGGTTTCAGCTGTGAGACTCATGGGGAAAAGGAGAGCAGGAGAGATGGTTCAGCTTTTCAGGGCCTTTCTGAGCAGGTGTGGGGAGTTTCTTGCGTTCTCTGCAGGAACTGGTCCATCTTCACAAACCAAAATTTTGCCTTAAGCTGGAAGTTGCATTAATGTGATTTGAGTATGCTAAATCGGAGTGCTTGGTATGTACTCTATTCCTTGTAGAACTTGCTAGTCTTAGCAGTTTTTCATTTCTCCCAGACCAGGAGAGATCAGTGAGTACCACCTGCCCTGCAAAAACATGGCTGGGCTTCATGGCTGCACCCTCTGGTGGCTGTAAAAGCAGCAATTTTGCGAGGGCAGAGCCTCTTGGGAGGCATGGTGTCCTCCTGGGCATCCTGAGAAACTGGGGAGCCTGGTCAAGTACTCAGGGGTGGCTGAGTGCATCTCACATTGGAAATTTTCTAGGTAAAAAGTAACTGAAGCTTAAGATGTAAAGCAGAGCCAGTGCTCCAGAGTGCTGCTAGGCAGTTGGCAAGCTTTACTATCATTCCTAAGCTATTATGATTTACTCGCAATAAAACAAAGAGGTTCTCAGGTGTAGCGTGAGATTCTGCTTCCAGGAGCTTGTGAATGGCAAAGGCCCCATCCCCATTTAGTTTCATGTTAGAGGAAGAAGCTAACACTTGGCTCTATTGTAATTGTTCAGCTTACACAGCCTCTAAAGACAAGGCTTTGTAGGCTTTTTGTAGCAGAGATCAGCCTTTGCAACCTTATAATAGCTGATGGCAGTTCACACTGGGCTTTTTAGCATTTTGAGCAGACTGTTGGAATCTTTTGAAAATACCTCCCAAACCATCTTAAAGAAAGGAAGGTATAACTGGTTCCGACTTAATATTTTGAAAGTTTTCTGTGCTGGTTTGCAAACTAGCATCATTACCGAGCAGCAGCTGCATTTTGTGATAATTGCATTCCCAGTGAAGTGAGACTCATTTGCCAGCCAGCCATGCTGGTACACGTTGTTTTGTGTTCTGTCTGCCATGGCAGAATGGACTTTTGGAGCCATTTCTATCGATGCTCCTTGTAGAGGAACAAGTAAGTTATGGCCAGATCTGAAAGTGACCATACTTCAGTCTTGAGCTGTCAAATTTCTCCAGCTCTAGTGGGTATTTGGGTTCTTCATGTACTGGTTGGGGAGAACTGAGCCTCCCAAGCTGGCATCTACAAAAGCCACCATGTGCTGCACAGAGAACTACTCACTTTCCCTGGCTGACCTTGTGCAGCCCTGCTTTGAGCTGCCCCCTCCCCTCTCCCAGGTGGAAGTCTGTGCCCTGGTCCTGCTTCCCCCAGCTTGCAGCGAGTGTTGGGCTTGGGCGTGTGCCCTCAAGGGGCAGGAGGCTGGTTTGAATGCCTTCCTCATGGGAGGGGGAGAAACTTGGTTTCACCCCACTCCCTTCCATCTGAGAAGAGAATAAGCTCAGCATCTCCATTTCTGCATCTTCAACCTGCCAGTGTAAACCACCAGTGAAAGGTATCAGAAATAAAACCTGGTGGTGGTGGCAGCTATAGGGACCCAGTTATGGAAAGACTACTGTAAGCAGTTGTATTTAATATTCATCTTGTTAAAAGATACCTTCAAAATTCTTGGACAGCAGTATGGGAATCCAGAGCACTTCAGATTTAAGAAATCTGTATGTATTTTCCAGTACTGCAAGTGTATATTAGCCTTTTTCTTTTGTGCAGACCCCAGGACCAGCATGAAGCAATCTAACCCATTTAAGCTTTAAAACAACTCAGCAAAGTCAAGCTTCTCTGTTAAGTTTGAGTGCTTTTTAAGTAAATGTAAAAGACTTAGTTTTCTGCCATTCCTTTTTTTCTCAGTACAAGCATCTCAAAGAAGAAGGTGGTCCTCATACTCAGATTGAAGGAAAAGAGACAGATGACTGGCTGTGCATTGATTTTGGTAAATATTTGTGAATCTGAGAAAAACAAAGTTCTGCATGAGCTCCTTGTTGACAGAAGCATCTCACCATGAGCACTGGTTGCTGTGGGAAGTTCACAGTACTCTGCTGTTTGGGAGTTCAAATTGTTGCTTGAAGTCACTGATTTGATTAATTTATCAAATTAATGATTTTCCATTAAATATCTTTGGCACTGAGAAAAAACAGTAACTACTCTTCAGTGGCTAAAACAGGTCCTAATAAAGTGAAGGTAACAATAGTGGGGGGAAAGAAGCTACTTCAGTCAGTTTCCTCAGGTTTCTGTAATCCATGCTTGGGTAAATGGGAGCTCATTGTACACTGCCTTACTAGTGAACTGTTGAACAGACTTTTACACTGTCCAGATCATACCATCACATGGGTAAAACCTCAGTCCTAAGAAATTGAGTTTAATTCTTTATTCTGCAAGTGTGAAACTCTACACAAATATAAAAGGCTACATTCAAAAAGCAGTTCTCCTTCATGGCTACTTTTAGCATCTCACTCCCTGGCTTGGTGTTTTGACCTAAAAGATGAAAACTTCACTTATGGATGAGTGAGGAGCACTGCCGCCACAGATACTAAGCCTTGGCTACTTAATGATAATAATCATTTGTGGTAATAACTGAAAATCAATTGGAATTTAAGGGAATAACTACAGAAAAGTGCATTAGACAAACACTGGAATTAACATTCTCTGCTGTTGTTTGCACAGAAATAATGAAACCAGAAGAACTTAGTACATCAAAGTTTGAACCTATTTCATTGTAAAAACCACCCAAGAAGTGTGAGCAACACACCTAGGAAAAATTACTTGGCTTTAGCAGAATGCTGTCAATACAAGACAGCTGAAAATCCATCTGTCACCCTGGGGGACTCTTTCAAATGAAATTCCTTTTGTATTTCTTCTGTCCCATAGGAGTCATAATTTCTTTGGTTTAGAGTCTTGTGATAGTGCCTTATTTCAAAGTATTGTGTCTCAAATCTTGTTACTGTAGTCTTGGAGTTTTTTGAAAGACTGACCAGTTCCTAACACTGCTTGCAAACTGGAAGGAGCAGCTTAGGAAGGGACCTTTGTCAGCTGCCATGTTGTATCTAGCCAGAAACGGGGTGGAAGGCTTGAACTCTTTGCTCAGCTGAAGGTGTAGTAGTGCTTTACTGTTCCCATTAACTCATTGTGAATTTCTGTTCTGTGCAGGTAACATAGTGGTTCATTTCATGCTGCCAGAGACACGAGAAGTTTATGAATTGGAGAAGCTGTGGACTCTTGGTCCCTACGATGACCAGTTAGCACAGATGACTCCACAGTCCCTGCCAAAAGACTTTATCTTTGGACTGGCTCCTAACAGCAGTGATCATCTTGAGACAAGAACTTAAAGCAGCTACTATGTGGAAAGAGGACGAGTGTGCCTGAGTCATACAGTCTTGAGAACTGAGTAGTCAGTACAGTTGATCAGTACAAAACAGTGTTTTTATTGGATGTGCCCAGGTAGAGTTCTGAGCTAGCTAAAGTGAGCAGAATCATAGAATCCTTAAGATTGGAAAAAACCCTTAAGAGTCCAACCATGAAACGTCAAAGAAGGAATCCTATCAGAGCTTCCCAGGGGAGCCATTGGCTTAGTGGAGTTTGCAGTGAGAAGAGCAGGGCAAAGACAGCTGCTTAAGCTGGAACTCATGCTCAGCCTCTAGAGTAATTGTTTTTCTAATATTATTGAAAGACACCCTGTAGTGGCAGTGCAAAACAGACTGGAGTGCTGCAAGGAAAAACTGTGAAATAGTACAGTTGAGATGATGCTTCTTGTGTTAAGCCATTTGCTTCTGGTCACAATAAAGCAAGTCATGGTCTGAAGGGGGGACAGAAAACAGACTGGTTACTGAGAACATAAAAGCCGAGAGCAACAGTGACAAATAAACGTGCTTTGAGTTATCAGAACAGTAAATCAGTTTTCCAGCCAAGGCAAACCTGGTTTTAATAATAATAAAAAAGCCCCAAACTGAAGTGCTTCAATTACTTGTTTTCATGTGAGAGGATTCAGCTCATCCTGTGTGTGCAGTTGCCTCCTCTCCTAGCTTTCCTCTCACCTACTTTCTGAAAAGGGACACTTAGACAATACACTATGGCAGTGAAAACCTTCAACTCTTTGAAGTGGGAAGAAAGTTCTATAGGAAGCCCTTGGTCACTGAGCATTACTTGCTGCTAATGGACTGTTCAGCACTTTCAGAAGTCACTGTTCAGTGTGTTCTTAGCGTCACTGATGCATGGTCTGGCGACCAGTTAAAGAACTTCAAGGTGGTAACCAACTTGTCTGTGTAAGACAAGATGCTTTTCTGTACTACAGGACAGGGATTTCATCACTGGATTAGAATCTCTTCTTCCTGGAGAAGTTTGCTCTGCCATGTATCAGAAAGCAGGAACAGGAGATCCTGAGGGTAATCACCTTTTTCTCCACATAGCCCCACAAATTACTGCAAGCCCTGTCTGCACCTCTGCCCTGCACAGCAGCTTCTGTTTGTAATGCTCAAAGTGAGCCTGGTTTTTGTGCCTGTAGCTGTGTTGTTCAGGAGGAAGAGTGTGTTTATTTAAAAAAATCCAAACAAACCAAAACCCACTTTTCCCTCTATTTCAGGTCATGTTTTCTTGCTGTGTCTAACCTCTGTTTTTTAATGAATGGTTGCCTCCAAGTTCACCTGCTCTTTGACACAAGGCAGCAGATAGTTCTGCAATTAAGGGTATTTGTTAAGTGTAGTTAAACCATGCAGATAAAACACCTTTTCCCACAAACCAAGTATGTTGTTGGGAAATACAACTGCAGAGAAAGGTTTTCAAAATGCTTCATGACACTTCTTGAAAGTAATCACATGGGAGAAAGATAACCTTGGCTGTCTTACAGCCTGATGCGTTCTAAATCAGGCATTTCCTCCTAGGAGTGATGCGTAGGAGTAACTTCAACTCATTCCCTGAAACATCTCCCTTTTACTGCAGTTGCAGATAAGTAATACGTGATGAATAGAGGTAGGTTCAGCAAACATTACACCATTATATGAACCCACATTTAGTAACCAGAACCACATACAGTATCCTGTCTGAAAGAGCAGTAAAAAAAGAAGTACCCAGAAAAGAACAGCTATGTGAACAGGCTAGGACTCTTAGAGGTGAAAAGGGTTACTAGTCTCTAAGACAAGACAAGAAAGAAAAATAATGGAGGAAAAAACCCACTAAAATAAATATTGCTGACTTAACTGGCAAAGCATAATGTGAAAAGGAGTTCTATGAACATCCACTGGTTGCTATTAAACAATCAGAACTGCCAGCCCAGGGAAAGAACTTGATCCTCATTCATTTAAAAGAAACATTTCTAATCTCTGGTGAGCTACTGCAGTGCCCCAACCATGTTATCTGCCAGCCTTGGTGATACCATGGCCTGATAGTCCTAGAAGCTGGGACATAGGAATGATCAGTACTGTGCAACACTAAAGCCCTTTTGGAAAGAGAATATTTGACAATGATTTCAGTTGGATAGATCAGGTGATTTCTGGGTAAAATAAAAATACCAGTTTGTGCAATGAGTCTGTAGATTCAGCATTCAGTCCTTCTGGACAGATACATGTAGGTTTGGCTCTGTGAAGGATCCCTTGATGAGATGAACGGGAGAAAGCACTAAGTGAAACTTTTGTATCATTTCTCTGATTTCTTGCTCCATCTGAATAACTTCATTTTCAAGCAGTGTTTGTGTCTTGAGCTAGCATCTCTGTTAGAGCCCAGCTGGAGTGCTTTCTCAACAGTTCTTCATGTTTGTCTAAGAATCCTACACCCCAGCGCCATATCAAGCCCAGGCTGTCTTGCACAGCACACATGCTCTGTTTAATGGAAAATGATACAAAGAGTGCATGCCTTGGAAATTGCAGCTTAAGAATAAAAGCTCTGGAAGGTTAGAAGCAAATAAGAATGTTATGATAAAGCAAATGCTTAAAACAGTCAGGGGCTGGGCTGTCACAAATGCACCAGCAGTACAGAGCAAGGCTTGACTTCATATGTTGCTCAAATGACAGGGTGCTATTTCTGAGAAGAAAGCTTGATATTGACATGGAGAAATGACCTTAGGATGCCCTGTGAAATGCAATACTCTATGCAATGCCTTCTACAGACATAATTTCTTCAATTCCCTCTTTCTGCTGGTTGGTCCCAGGAAATGAGCTGTGAAGTAGGAAGGTGAACGAGTTTGGAATACAAGCTGGGCTTCCCAGTTCTCTTTGAAAAAATACAGAATTCTGTAATTCATGATGCTCCTTCATTCCCCAACTCGTCCTGCTCACGTGTAAGCATTCAGTTAAACATCTGGTCTCCTTTTACTCCAAATAGTTAACAAGGATCTAAATAGACCGGTGATACCACCTCACTGACAATTGATGGATTTGGGTGGTCGTGGTAGGGGTGAGGGGTTGCCAGGACATTTGTTTGCCTGTGTGACTGGTTCTGCCTGTCTAAGCTTCTAGGGCCACATTAATAACAAAGCTTCATCACTCCAAGATCACCACAGTACAGACTGGGTAAAAAAANAAAAAATTACTGCATTTCTGATCTCCTCATGTTTGTCCTGACAGGACTGTAAAATCCACATTCCTTCCACAGCAAATGAGCCTAAGTGAATGGTGCAAGGCAAACCATGAACCATAGGTTGGTCCTACAGACTATATGGCATTGTTAGATGGGAGGGAGAAGATTAATTACAAGCCACAGAAGTCACAGCTCGTTTTGGGAAGTGCAAACATTGTAACCTGGCTGTCCTAGCAGCTGTGGAATACCTGTAGTTTACTGCTCATCCTTATCCAGTTATTACGGACAGAAAACCAACTTGATCAAAGCACCGCAAGTACTCGGGACAGTCTGTCCCTGTGCCTCAATAATTTAAAAAAACACCACACAACTTTATCTGATGATAGGAGTTAAACTCTTTATTCCATTCAGAGGCATCTGGCAAGTAGAGCTGCATTGGGGGGCACATTACAGATGAAAAATGATCCATACTTTCTGGATATTGAAATCATTTACAGTATTTACTTTCTAGCTATTCCCAAATACTCCAAATTACCAAGTCTCAATTGAAAAGAAAAACATGAGATACCATATTAAGTCTAAAAATTTAAGAGAGATGACAGTATTTAAATCAGCAGATGTAAATGCAGCGCCTATCTGTAAAGTAATTTTTAATGGAAAATAATGAAGTCAAATCCTTCTCAAATGTTAAGAAAGTAATGTCCGACTGACTTAAGCCTCAACAAAAATTAAAATGCTATGTACTTTCCATACTTCAGTAATTTTAAATTCATTGTAAGAAAAAAAATTATCCTAAAGGCTAGATGAAGGTCACTGTCAAAAAAGGAAAAGAAACTCATTTTTCTTTGCTAAAACTACAACATAAGTTTGTGGTTTTTAAACCAATTAGTAAAGAAGAGATGCAGGAAAAACACTTCAGACCATTTTCAAAATTATCTAATCTGTACAACAATGATCTTTGGGAAAATTATCTAATCTATGTAGTAATGCCTCTATTTCAACATGAACCTAAGAGGTAGATAACAAAATGATGAAACAAATGTTTTTGCTCGCTGTGCCCCTCAAATCAGTGCAGCATGGTGATTCTGATCATCTCATGCACAAAAAACATCACAAAAAAAGGTTCAGAGGTAATAGCATGGCTCTGTCGACCACACACACACAGGCGCGCACGCGCACACACACACACAGCAGTCTTTATGCACCATGTGTTGCCACATTTTTTTTTTCTTAAACTGAGGTAGACTGAAGTTTATTGTAGAAACTTGAATGTGTCACTATTACCACAATCATCATTCAAATTACATTTGGAAATTTAAAAATTTGGTAACTTTCCTGTTATCCCTGCCTTTTGACATTTTTTTTTGTTCTCCTCTAATGGTTGGTTGCAGAATGTGCATAAATCCTGCTGCATCTATTATAAGCCAGGCTAGAGAGGTTGTTGTTTTGTTTTTTTTCTTGTAATCATTTTCAAAACCTTCAAAGTGGCTTAGTGTGGCCCATAACAGCGGCTGGATATGTAAACTTAGCCTTTCATTATCTTTCAATGTGATCAAACACTGTTTGACCTTCCCCCATCGTGGTAACTGAAAGCAGTATGATGTGATCTGCAGACAGCAGAGACCCTCCTGGCCTCAAAAATGCTCCAGCAGATCAAGTGTTCTATCAAACTGAAGATGAAGCTTGCTCTTTGAACAAAATGGCAAAGTCCAAATGGGCTGCAAATGGTTAAATGTAGCATTATTAGGTAGTGATGGTCAAAGGCACAAAGGGTTCATGCATTCAATCAAGTAGCACAAAAAAAAAATTCAGCCTCTTGCAGCCTTCTAAATTTTTCCCCCAACCCCAGCCTCTTGCCATCACTTCCTTGTCCTGTTCCCAAAAAAGTACCGTCACAAACTTTTTCATCCCATCTTAAAAGAAAACTAAACGGCATTGCTGCTATCAGAATGTTGGCATCATTCACTATCTTTTGAACATTCATTGAATTTTTTTCAAACAAATGATGGTGTTGAAGCCCTCAGGAAATCTGAGGCTGTGTTTTTTTTACCCACCTTACTCCCATCAGCCAGCAGCTAGAAGTGCTCTACTATATTTTTCCCCGATAAGTCTGTAGTACTCCTGGCTGGTGGCTGATCAAATTTTAATTTTTTTTAAAAAAATAAAATGCTCAAGAACTATTAGCTTTATAAAGTATACAAAATACCAAAAAAAAAAAGCAAAAAAGGAACAATTTCTCATTGAGGTACTAAATGCCTGAGGTAGTTTAGTAAAATGCATATTTATCTTTTTATGCCCTGGCCAACACCATTCAACACTTCCCTTAGGTTATTCATGGCAGTGTTATGTAAAAATGCAACCAAATTCTTTTTAAAAAATGCCACTTGTTTCAACATTGGGACTAACACTTAAACTCTTGTCAATACCCTTGCTCTAACCCTAGCCCACCCACAATCCCACCCTCCAAATGTNTTTTTTTAACCAGTGAACTCAGAAGAGAAAGCTTCATTAAACCAAGTTCTAAAGTTGTTGGGGAATAATAAGAACAATAAAAAAGACTAACGAGTTTATGTTAAATTGTGAGAATAGAACAAAAGGGAAGTGAAGGGGTCCTTATTTTAAAGCTGGGTTTCAAAAGTTTGAGAGAGCCTAAAGAATACATTCTCAGAGACAGCGTTCAACGGTTGCCTGGTCCTCGAACAGGTGATTGGCTTGGTGGATCTTCTGCATAAAACTTCAACAGGTGCTCACCACCTGTCTCTCTGTCACACAGTCTGTCTTTGGTCTGGCATCTGTCTCTGATGGGCCATTTCCTAAACCTTTATTTTCGTCTTGGCTGAGGCTGTCCGCTTTGCAATGTTTTTTGCTGTTGCTGCTGCCTTCTTACCTGAGCCAGTATTTCCTGAATTTTTCTCTGAGCAAGCTGAAGGACACAAAAGAAGAAGAAACAACCCATCATGATGTCATGCTGCAGTGACTGCTGTTTACAACCAACAAGAGATGCTACTGGGATTAAGAAAATCTGGAATGACTAAATTTCTAGTACAGACAAGATTACTTGTTAATTAAAATACACTTGAGATTAATCATGATGTACAGCCTAAATTTTAATTTGTCTTCTCTTTTCCACCTACCACAACTACTTGCATGGTCAGTTTTCTCATCTGTAATATAGAAAGCATGAGAATAGGAAGATGACTACCAATGTTGAGATTATTGAAGCTACAGCCTTCATTTTACTCCTCTGGAAATACTAATGTTTTATAAGAACCACTGTTTTAATAAAGAGGGTACAATTTTTTTATACAGTAGGGTAACAAGGTCGGACTTACAGGACTTCCCAGCCCCCCACCCATCTCCTTTCTGAACTACAAGTCACCTGCAGCAAAGTATCTAAAGGAATGAGTCTGAGTTAAGTGAAGGAAGGAATCTTGTGATCCTTTTCTTTATGATATTATATCAACAGATTGGGCATTGTGGATGAATTACATATCTGGGTCTATTCTTTCCAGATACTATGCTATGGCTTGTATCTCTGTTCCTTCTGAATTTCAGCCCAATCACAACTTGGGTTTTCTTTTGCTTTTAGCAAAGTTTTAGCAGTGCCAGAGCCTGCATAATTTGACAGAAGAATTTAAGGAGACTGTTTTGCATATGTGAACATGCAGTATTGTTATAAATCTCTCTCACAGGCACGTGGAAAGTTTATTGCAGCAAGACAACCAGAGGAGCCTGGCAAGCAGTGCTTTCTGTATCCTGAGCAAAAGTCTTCCATCCCTTGTCTCCTGCACGTGGCTATAAAAGAAAGACCATGGAAACTTCAAGGCAAATACAGAAAATCATTGCAGTCCTCCTACCTGGCATGCATAGAAGTGACCAGTTATTTTCACAACCACCTGATCATTTTCATCAGGTGTCTGGTCACGAGGGACTACAACTTCTGCACTTGTCAAGTTTTGAAGCTCATTTACCTATAAACAGATAGTACAAGTCAGAAAACTTTAAATTGACAAATGTTATACAACCACCAAGCCTCAAAGATACTAACCATTGGAACATCATCCACTAAGCTACATTTTTAAAACCCCTCACTAACAGAAAGCATCTTTATGCAGCAGTGTGCACTCTGCAAGCTGAGCCTCTTGTGTCTCTTAACATAAATTAGCACCAAGTCCTCTGGGTTTGTAGAAGTGTTTTAAAGACCAAATACAACACACAGAAGGTGTTAAATACATGACTTTAAAAAAGCAAATAGATGCTACAGTATTTAGAGTTGAGTTTACAAGTGTAAGGTCAGAAACATCATATAATATAGGGAAGAAAAATACCAGAGTAATTATACACTTTTTCCTTCAAAAACCTACACAAGATGGAGAACTTCAGACTGAGCAGGTGAGAAGTTCTGTTTGTTCAAATTATTTTCAGCAGCTTATCAGGCTTCCATCATGTTAAGTAGAAGTAAGTTTAGAGTCTTTGTCTCATTAAAACTAATTTTATTTTAGAAGTGCTTATCACTGTGCAATTAAAGTTTTAGATGAACAGCTTCTCAGACATGTTTGTCCTTAAACCTCTTGCCACTGCAAGTAATGGAAGAGGGCACACTGCCTCCTGACACTTGACCTAAAGACCCTGTTGCACTCAGGATGGACACCCAAGACTGAACCATGTCTTTGCAAATATCATCTAGCTCCTGACTTAACACCATATCAAAATACCTGAGCACCAGCACCTTTTTAGGATTGGAAAATCTCAGTGATGTTATTTTATACAAACTGAGCCTAAGAAATGCCATCAATTTAATTGAAAGAAAGATAGGTACACTTTTTTTCTTATAGTGAGGTCTGAACATGTCTTAAATTCCTACCACTTATTTAGAAATTAAATAAATCATTCTAAGAGAGGCTTCAACTTGGCTTAAATAAATCATTCTAAGATTGGCTTTCTTCTCCAAGAGTAGAAGAAAGGAAAATGTAACAAGTACAGCTAAGAAAATAGCTCCTGCTTTAATGTAACATCAAAGAATTACAGTTTAGCTAAAAGTTTAAGCTTTATGTGTATATACACACTGAATATGAAACATAACTGAGCCACACTAAGGGTTTTATTTCAGCTACTTACTGTTTTGCCTCCTTTACCAATAACTCTACCAGCAGCATAGGATGGCACTTTTATATGAGCCTCAAGTTTCACTTCTTCTTTAGGTCCAAAGAAATTTTCTTCTTTAAGTTTTCCATAGATTCTCCCTTGAGCCTGCAAAATTGCTTTCCGTTAGAGAATGTTCTTCTAGTTAATGTCAAGAGATTCCACAGAAAGGAGAATTCTTAGTACACAATCCTGACAAAGTGTTTTCCCTAACAAATACACTAGTTTTCTAAAAGGAGTCTTTGTACCTAACTAGGAAGTACCAGTGTCCAACTTCAAGGATTGCTTGACAAACCAGGGAACCACGCAGCAATTTAACAGAGATCATTATTATTTCAGTAGAAATATTGCTTTTAAAGGAAACTATCATATTTCCGTAGAGGTAAAGAATGGTGGAGTGAAGAACTGTCAGGCAGAAGAACAATCCCAAATTCTTTATTACACACAGAAGCACAAAATGCAACTAATTGATTCAGAAACCCATTCTTTTAAGGATGCTAAACTAAAAAAGCCACAACACCCCCAACAAGTCATGGTCTAAAGACTCCAAGTGGAGCAAAGAGCTTGCTTTTACAATCCATTACAACACATTGTTTAAAAATAAATAAATTTTCACTTGCTAAAATTTCCAAAGTAAAGAATCAAACTGCCCAGATCTAAATAGTTCCATGGAAACAGTATTATTCCAACCAGCACACAGTTCCTTTTTCTGGGAAACACACCAGTGCCAGATAGCAAGAAGAATGTCCACTGAGAGTAAGGCTGTAAATTTGTTCACTTTTAAACACATTTATTTCCTTATTCACAGCCATTTATCAGTGATTTTGTGAGAAACGGTAACCAAATCTTCTACTCTTTGGCTCCTAGATGCTTCAAAAGAACATAGATTACTGCCAAATTATAAAGAAAGATGGGATGTGGACTTCTTTAAAAAAAGATTGTAGATGGTCTTCCAACATCTCCAATCTTTCAGTTCTTTAAAAGGTCTTTAGGAAAGGAAACAACCTAACTGGGCTGCAAGCCCCTGCACGGTAAAATGGTGGCTGAAATGTGTTGTCTACACTAGATTCCACTTCACTTTCGTATATCCCAGATCCAAGGCAACGCAGCCATGCGTGAATAGGGGTGTCACAGGGACGCCTGAACTCTAGGGAGCACTGCAGCAGAGGCCCTGAACAGTGGCATGTTGCCTTCCCATTGCCTTGCTAACAGCTAGCCCTGCACGCTGCAACATCCTCAGGCTGCAGCAGCAGAGGAAGAAAGGGATGCAGCCACTGCAGCTACTGGGGACATGAATCACAGACAGCAGAGCACAATGGAGTAAGGAAAGGATGCTGAAGTCAAGGGCTCTGGGATAACACTGCCTCTCCAAGACCACATTACTCATCTGAGCAGCAGTTATTCCCTCTTCAAGTTGTTGAGCACTAGTTCACATTCTTGGTGCCCCAACAACTACTATCCCAGGAGAGGTGAGCCTTCTTAATCAGAGTTTAAGGAGAGCACTAATGAAGTGTGGACCTGGCCCTAAGGCCAGCTTCAGGTTAACAGTAGTGATAAAAGGAAGGACTGAGCTCTGCCTCTGCCCATCCCAGTCAGGAGGGCATTGCTCAAAGAGAAGCTATAATACTACAACATCTGGAGCTGAATAAAGCCCTAAGGGACAATCCCTTTCCTTCATAAGACCAGCATGCCCCAGGAGCGTTGACTGTGCTATTACACTGATGCACCTTTGCAAGTAGAGCTCAAGTGTAAAGCATGACTGATTGATGTGGTTTTAAGCTACGTATGAGGTGCAGAAAAGGGACACTTTCCTCCTTGCATGAATCAGATTGGAGAGAAAAGCTTCCAGAAGAACCCTGTGGGACTCCCAGTTTATCTTGGGGAGGAAACCTGAGGACAAGCCTTCGCCTACATGCAAAGTCAGGATAAGGGATGCCCAAATTTCCTTTGGCATGCTACTCCTTGAGGGTAAGTCCACTGATATCTGATGAAAAGAAAGAGTAGCCAGTATCTGACCTTGTGCTGACCCCAGACCTTAAGAGTACCCGATATGTGAATGAAACATCCCATGTGGCCAAGCCCACATGCACACAGAAAATATCAAGGAGACAGAGCTTCCTAGTCATGCTTTGCCTTCAGTGGCATCTCAAATGCATATGGTAACTGAGCAACAATCCCAAATGCATCTGAGTTTGCTATTACCACTGCAAAATACCTGCCCTGATAATTTTCCAAAAATCCTAAAAGCATTAATAAAACTGATGTCCCTGAAGTTTGTGCACCTCCTTCTTGCAAGATGCCCTGAAGCAAAAATACAAAGTCAAAAATGAGAACAGGCAAGAAAACGATGCCAGGATACAAACTCTCAAGTGACTTTCTACATGCTCCAGGCCACATCTGTGATGATGCCAGGCTGCTGCACTGCGCTGCCTGCATCACTCCTAGCACAGTCAACTCCTTTTGGGGTAACTAGATTTATCCCTTGACATTTAAGGTAGAAGGCTACTGTGGAACTTAATTTGAACACAGATGGGATAATCAGGTTCAGTATCTCCTTGTAGTTGCAGTGGAAATACAATTAGAAATCTTGCATTTATCTGTAGAGCTACACAAAAAGCATTTTCCATTTGGCACAAAACAGCAACCTGGGAAGACTCAATTTTGTCTTGTCAGCTTTGTTATTTCAATTAAGCACACAAAACTGTTGAACATACCAAGACAGATTAAAAGACTCAACTGAAAGGTGCTTGTAGATAGAAGAGAAATTTAGGAATGTAATATGGCCATATTTTTATGCTAGACTTGATTCTTACATGAAACACACACAGTTTTCAGGTGACCAGAATGTGGCCTCTCATAGTACTGTATTACTCATATTCCTATGAGACACCTTTCAGCAAAATGAAAGCAAGACCCAAGTGTTTACTAAAATTCTGAATAAAGTGTGCTTGGAACCAAGTATTTTGTTTCCAATATTGTGCCTTAGGATCAAAAGGCCACTACATACTGACAAGTTTTTGTAGGCTGTACCTTGAACTGAGCTTCTGGAGGTCCAGTGATGATAACCATTCTCAGCTTAGCATCTGGTCCTTCAGCAGGGGCAATCTGGAATGGATAAACATAGCTATTGGTAGCTGTCTTTTGAAGGAATAGTTTAAAGCCACCTCCTCCCCATTTCAGTCTCACATTCTGTTCAGGAGTGAAAAATTATTTGTTACAGCAGCAGCATCACACTTCAGTCATGACGAGTTTGTTCTCTTTAAAGTGCATTAATTAGCTGTAATGAAATATGGAGAAACTGGCTAAACCACCATGAGCAAATTTACTTCTGAAAATTAAAGACACAGCTACTCATCCACACATGGCAGAATCCCACACGGTGTTTTCATGTGGCTGTGAGTGATGTAAGACATGTAGCCTTCAAAAAGACAAATCTGGTTAATAAACTGAGGTTCTCATCCCTACCCACTAGCTTGAATAGTCTTTCTAACAAGTTTTGCTCATTAGCAAAAGCTCGCATCCATTCCCTTGAGAACAGAAGATCACTTTACTGTAGTAACTAATCAGATCCGAAACATTCCTCTATACCGGACAATGTGTGACCCAAATAAAAATTAAGCTCCACCAGAGCTGAGACAGAGATGCCTGTAGGGTCTTTAGCAGTTCATGTCACCACAACAGTAAGATTTCTGTGGGGGTTTTTCTCAGACTCCAGTGGCATTGAATAATTCAAGCTAGCCTCTGACATTCCGAATGAATCTTTTGTTTATCACAACTGACATTTCCATTGTTGCATCTAGTATTACATAGCTGCTGTTGAATGAGCAATACATTAAACACTACAGAATTTCATCTCAGCTGTTGGCATAGGGATGTTATTCATATTTAACAGCTGTAGTTTATTTCAGACAAATTACCAGTCACCAGGCATCATTTTCACTAAAGAATTTTGCTAAGGAAAGTTTATAACATTATTCATATTGTACCCTAAGATGGAGAAGGCATTACATATTAGTTATCTGGTTTGCATAGCTATTTTTCATTATTTATCAATTCCAATTGGATATATCTAAAAATACACATTAATTTTACAGCAGTACATTTATATGACATGACGCTGTGGAAAGAACAAGCACAGACTAAATCCATTCATTCTCTGGAAAAAGTATTTTAGAGGGGCAAAATTTCAGGGCACATTTAGAGGCAGCTGACTGAACAGAGTTCAGCCTGACAATTGTCATTCGTGTAAAGTTAACAGTTTTGTCTCTCTGTCACCTCTAATTTTCTTAGCAAACACCAGCACCTTCATTAAAATTTTAGGAAAAATATTTTCCATCAAGCCTTCATTACATCTTATGCGTATCTAAATGTTCTGGGACATATCTGGCTTTGATTTTATCCTAGAATATCCTGTTCTCAGAAGCTGGGGTAAAGCATGGCTGAGGGCTGCAAAAGAAACATATACCAACTAACATTTCAATGTCTGAAGGGGTAACCTAAGAGAATTCTGCGTTAATTTTTTTCTGTCTGCCCTTGGAAAAAGTAGTTATATACATACAAATACAAGTGGTGAATTTAATTTCTGAGATTAAACAACTTTACATTCCTAACCAGAAAACAGTCTTTATATGCCCAGCCACAAACTGACAACTTTATACACCCAAACCCAGCTTTCATCAGGAAGTGCTGCTCTGGAAGGAATTTATAACCAAGGAGATGACAATTGTTGACAACAGGTCCAAGCAGCACAGGGTGGGCAACAGACAGCTCAAATCTCTGCCTGGCCCTTTTGCTGAATAATTGAGTCTGCTGGAGTCCCACACTGAGCCTGCATTGCCAAGCAGTGACCCCCAGCACTGGGACACAACCTGAGCTCAGCAAGAGCTATGTACACCTCTGAGGTGACAGCCTGAACACTGCAGCCTCGTACAGAGCCCCAGTGCATCTGCAGTTTAGTCTTATGGCATGGGTTACGAGTTTCACCAGATCTACAAAGCTCAGCATGAGCACAGAGGAGGTGCAGGAGGATGTAAAACCCTTTCAGCTGTAACAAGCTACAGCTTCCTCCACAAAGTATGGTTACTGCAGTTTGGCAAGTGAGAAGTTACTCAGGCAGCACTTCCTCCAACTCTCAGCTAAAAGCACAGATTCCTTGATTCACAATTTATTATTTTGCTCCAAAGTTATGACAGAGGGCAGGTTGAAGTGGTCCCATTTCAACATGAGGGAAGTTTAAAAGTTTTGAATAATTTACCAGTTGCCATATTTAATACTTTCACACAGAAGCAAGCCTTTTTGCTCCACATTGTTCTGCCAGATTACAGGTTAAGTTGCATTATTTTAATAGATAAGTACACATGCAGCATCCCAATTTTGCAAGCATACCCTGTATCTGTATACTTTTGTTAAGATTTAATCATATTTTCACAAAAAAGCGTCTTTACTTTATTCCTACTGAAGGAACAAAAGACCAGAGCTTGCGAAAACTTTTATCTGAATTTAAATTAATACAGAAATGTTAAATGCATGGGGTAGAGGGGTGCCAGCCAGTAGAGGAAGCCTGAGGCCACTGTTAGCCAGATGCATGAGAAATACTGGAAACTCCCTTTCCACTAAACTCTCTTCCAAGGACCAACTGAAGAACTAGTTTGGACGGGTTCTTGGAGGTCCAGGTTGTTTCACATTTCTCTCTCCACCTAGCAGTACCTTCCATACACTCCTTAAACCTCAGATACAAGCTGCAGAAATGGAGAGGGGAAGAGGAAATACATGTGATACATCACAGCCCCATGCAAGACAGATTTGATAAAGAAATATTGACACCTCTCACTTTCTCCTGTTTCATTTTTCCCCTAAAAATATGGTTATTAATGCTCAATTAATATAAACGATCTGGGTAGTATAACTATTTAACATTCTGCTCAAAAAAGGATGGAGTTGGGCAGTGTGTCATTGGTTGACTGGCCAGTAAACAGATCAGCACTAGGCAAACCACATACAAGACTCATTCATCAGGGTTCCCCAATTATTTTCCTCTGTATACTTAGATGAACACCTTCCAAGCCAAGCTCAGCTTCACCAAATTCAACTCAGCATAGCCAGCTCCTGCCCTGTGCCCCAGACTTTTGGCAGATCCCTGCCATAGCACTCACTAAACACATCACTCCTCTAAAAGAAAAATAAAGAGGGCTGAGAAGAAAACATTTGTTTTATCTGTGCAGCAAAATGTTCTCTAACAGCATACTAAAGCTACCCACTGTACTTTAAATGCACTGTTCTCTAAACTTTTTTTTTTTTTTTTTTTTTTCTAATTTAGGCCAAAACATTATTTTTACAGCATAAAACAGCAGAAAATATTATTTGTAAGAAAAAAGTGCTCTAGCATCTAGAGAAGATACTTGTGGTTACAAGGGCATTAGTAGCCAAAAGCTAAGGCCTTTCTATGACTGCAACTGGTACTAACCCCTGTACACAACAAGAAAGATTTCACCAAATTGACTAAAACTCAAGCTTCTGTTAGAGGTCAGCCTCTGCAAACCATCCTGTTCTTAGCTACACTGAGGCGGTCAATACACAAACAGCTGGATGTTAAACCTGATAACAAGGTACATGCACTGTTAAGAACTGACTGGCCCCAGGAGCGTGGAGCAGCACATGGGTGAAGTTACACCAACAATTCAGCATGGAGCCATTTGAGCTTGACAGCCCAGACCAATCCACCTGGCACAGAGCAGGGGCAGCCACGAGAGTAGGGAACTTCAACTGGTCTGCTGTGTTTAGAAGGGGAATTTACCCCACCAATTTTCACTTTACCTAAAAGCAAGGAGAAAGCCTTTAAGCACTACATCATTAAGGCACAAGTCTGTTTCTAAGACCACCAAAGTAGTTTTCTTTGCAGCTTATATTTCACACCTCAGGAGACGTTTGAAAACATGCTTCTAATTATCTTGTCTCAGGGAAGATTAAAAGATGATTTATAAACAAATGTACTATTTATCACATCACATTCTAAGCACAGAGTGGGGGAGGATGTTCACGAAAGCACGGCTTGTGCAAACTTGCTGAAAGTGTCACATAGAATAGGCAGAAAGTTATAGTTGGTGTAATAATACCTTAATAGATGCGCCCGCAAAACGAGAAAGTTGTTTGATGTGCTGTCCCTGCTTGCCAATAATAGCTCCAACTGCCAAGGCTGGGATGAACAGATGAACAGTTTCAGACTCGGGCTGTTGCTGTGGGGAAGAAGGAAAAATGCAGTGAATGTTTTTGAACATTATGAATCAGACTGACAGGAAAATGGGTACAGAACAGGCATGCATGGAAATGAGGGGGAAATAAGATTTCTCCCTGTGATGTCTGAGTATTAAGGGTCTGGGTTTTTTGGGAATCACAAAATCCACAGAACAAGAAAACCAGTTTGAGCCAAAAGAGGATTCTTTCATCTTGTATAAAATACTCACAATTTTAATGCATAGAACTTTAAAAAACAATTGAGGAGTTGCTTCTTTGTGAGGCTTTCACTCTTACCTGTAGCTGTCTGGATTCTCTTCCATGTGCAAGACCCTGAAGATGAGGCTACTGCAAGCAGAAAGAGCCTACTACAGCCTGAGCAGGCAAACTTTTTCTAGTTTCCCAGTTATATTTTTAATTTTAGATTATGCTGAGAGCAGTACAAAAAGCCTCAGAGTTACGTATATGCTACAATTTCCTTTGTGTGGGAGTGATCTGGAATGATAGCCAGCTTGAAATCTGCCAGTGATTCCTCCTGTGTAACATTATGCAACAGTTGGAGCCCTGGCAGCAGTCCTCACACAGGCTAGTAAATTAAACGCCGTGTTTCTGAAAAGTGAGAGGACCCCAGCATTGCACCCACTGGATATCAGGCATCACGGTGTGTTCCTATTGCTTCCAAGCAGACACCCAGCTGGAGAGCGTGACATAATGCTCGAGATCCTCTCTACATGTTGCGTAGCAATGATCAAACTGCAGGGTTGCTCTGCCACAGTAAGTCACAGCTATGTCAGCAGCCTCAGAAGGGCCTGTCTCAGAGGAAGGGAGCACCATCAAGTACACACCATGCTACGGAACCATAGATCCATCCACTTCCGTCAGGGCTACCCCTAAAAAGCATTTCAGACAAGCCTTTCTTTGAAATTTGAGGTATTTAAGACACTACACACCTCTCCTTCTAAAGTTTTTCCTCCTCTGTGTACCCCTCTCATGCATTTTCAAAATTTGTTTTGCTCATCCTCAATAAGACAAGCCAACAAGCCCTTTTCGTGTGGAGGTATTTTGAGACAAAGCAGACATCCTCATCCTTGCTTTCTCAGTACCCACCATGCAGACCAGCACTGAGCACCTACCTTGGTGGGACCTACCAAGCTCATTTAGCTTTGCTCAGCTGTGTATTTTGGTAGGGATACAGGCACATACAGAAGCTCACCTAAACAGATTTTTCTATGATATTTTCATAAAATATGAAAATATTTTTTCATATATTAAAAACCGCTATATGCAACACAAAGCAAAAAGCAGATGCAATCCTAAAAACAACACCCCCAACTTATTTTTAAATTTCAGTCACTCCTTTCAAGGTTAAGTCTTTCAAGGCGAAGTCCCACTGCATTAATCATAAACAAATCAGAACAAAATGCTCGTTTCCAAGTTTTACCACTTCATTTTCAGTAAACACAAGTCAACTGTAACCTCAGGGGATACGAATTCCAGGCACAGCTCCACGTACCAGGTGAAGAAACCTCAAAATAGGATATTGGGAACAGAAATACTTTAGGCAATTGCAACAGTTGCACAGTTTACCCTGTGTTTTCACACATACAAGGCATTAGGATTCAGAGGCATTTCATGCTGGTTTAAGTCCACATGGATGCAGCTCTCCACTCTCAGCCTCCTCAATGCCTTATATGCTTGTAGGCCAGCAGGTTTGCATATCCAGCTGATTTTTAAGGCAGGCAGTAAGTCCCCGACCCAAATAACCAGAGCAACACCCAAGTGGCAGTCTGCGACCAAGGGAGGAAGTAACAACAATTAGAGAATGGGAAAAGGTGGGAGCACCCCTTTTAATCTGCCTACAGATCAGTTTAAAATTATCGCAAAACTACACCCTAAAACTACGTATTAGTAATGAGAGATACAGTCACTTCAGTATATATGTTAAACCACTTTCCAGAAGATTACTCATATTCTCCTCCTATTATTCAAACATCCTGAGTGTTGTCATAGTAAGTCCTTTTACATGTTCACTATGAATCCAGCAAGATTTCCAGCGATTTGGAAATGCTACTGTAGGTACTCACTTGATCTTAGCACTTCAAAAAACTGTTTCCAAATGGTTACAAGTTCATGAAGCATTTGGGTTTTTCCAGTTTCGTTGCAAGAACACATTGCACTGGGTGTAGAGGCAACCCCTCATTCCAATCCTGACAGCTTATCCACCCCCTTGCTTGCTCCTCTTCTCGACACCTACATTCAATTGTCCACACGTGCTCCAGCTCCTGCAAAAATCCACTGCTGAAGTTTTCCCTTTCACATGCTTCTCCAGCCAGCCTCTTCCAGCTAATTACTACAACATTGCTGCAAATCAAACATGTAACTTGACTTGGTTTTCAAGAATTTACACAGCTTCTACCTAAACCCACCTCCAGACACATTTTTGTACTATAGAAACAAATCAAACTTCATTATTTTTGTTTGCATATATTTCCTGCCTTCCCTCTGTTGCCCATCTGCCTGCTGAGCAGTTTTCCCCTCTCCTTCCCAAAGCTTGATTTCAAGCCACTTTCTTGGCTGGATTCAATCCACCACTGAAATTCCTTTTTGCTGCTTCACCCTTAAACATGAAACATGGGCAGCAAAGGCAGCAGAAGATGTACATGTGCCTTTCTAACTGTACACCTTCCTCCCATCCCTCCTCATAGCTTTGACTTTTTGATACAATTCAACTTCTTTTTTCCTAAAGGACTTAAGTATTTATGTGAGTTACTGAGGTTCTTTATGCTAAACTTGCATTTTGGTGTAATAGTGATACGTGTTTAAGGAATAGTGGAGAATTTGTCAATATTCACCTGTTCATACATTGGAATTTTTAAAATTCTTGTCTGGAGTATCACATTGGCATATACATATAACCAAATTAATCTCCAGTATAACATCACACAAGATTTAGAGAAATTATGTTATGTACACTTATTTTTAACCACTCAAAAACCATACTCCTCTTTCCTTTTTTCTTCTGGCAGAAATCAAGTAACTAAGGCTTTTGAGAGTATCACAACACCAAGTTCAAATTGCTATCTGTCCATCTCTTTACCCACAATAATTTTTAAATCCTTTTGTATTTACTGGAAGCCTAGCCTGCAAAAGAAACACATCAAAACATAATGCAATGACTACACCACCCATTAATCTTACAGATGCTTCTGGGGATCTCAGGATGGAAGAAAATCAGCTATAATTTAATCTTACCCATGCCATGCCACATAAGTCATAGAGCTTTCCAGGAACTCCTAACATGAGTTATATCAGAAATAGATTCCTAGACCTTAAACATATGTTAGAAGCACTAAATTTAGGGAACTGATTTCCCACTCTGTGAAATCTGAGCTTCAACGTTCACTCCCTTAAAGCCAAGTCTGCTTAAATATATACTTACAATTTAAAAGCCAAAATATGTATGTGTATATGTTTTTTGACAAGAGTAAGGTCTCCTAGACAATTTTATCCTCTTCCCCATTCAGTTTATTTTTTTCCCCACATAAGAAAACATTTTATTCAAAGTCAGCCCAGCCCTGGTAACTGACAGGAATGCAGAAAGATAATTTTTTAGAGTAGCAACCTAGGTTCACCAAGATTTATAGTCCATACATCCACCCTGATTTGCAAGTAACCATATCCAGTGTCTGTGATGCACAGACCACCTCTTCTACCTCAGCAATATTTGCAGTATGGGCTCATGGCTAGTCCACCCAAATAAGAGAAGTTTGTCTTGTGTAGCTGTGACACACAGATACCACTGAGATATTCACTTCAATGGAGAATCTAGGCTGTTTTGGGGTTCTGTGTTTTTTTCAGGGGTTGTGTGTTTTATGAGAAGAGCTCCAGAAACCAAGATTCTTAGATATAAGAAACAGATTCTTCAAAAGCATGGTGACCAGAAACAATTAGTTCAGTTCATAAACAGCTGAAGATACTTGCTTTGTTTCTGCAAAAATCAGTCTGCTTTAGTCACAAAACAGGGCTGGTAAGGAATTTTTGTCTATATCCAGCACACTGAACTAATGAAAACAATTTTAAATGCTGGTTTTGTTCATTAATTGGATTCCAATTTCCATCCAAATGTTGCCTGATGAAAATCAGAAGTTTAAATTAATCAAGCAAATAAGAAAAGCACCATTCATCATTTTTAACAGAAAATGGAAAAAATACATTACCAAAGCAAATGGCAAATTGCACACTTGTATAAATAGAAAGACATACTCAGTGTAAGCAAAGGTACAGACTACTCTAAGGCTTTCAGAAAGGTAACTAAAGTACACATGTAAAATTTGATAAGTCAACTTAAATCAGATTTCCTTCTTGCTCATTTAAATCATGATTGAAAATGGTGATCTAACACAGAGATGGAAATTAATCTACCCTGCTGGATGACACTAAGCAACTGCTGCAGCACACTATTAGCTCTGACTTTTTACACTAACACAACTCTTTCCTGGAGCAGCTTGGATACACCTCCTTCCATACCTCCTGCAAGTCCCTGAGCTCCAGCCATCTGTCCCTAGCCTAACAGTCCATACCAACTATTTCTTTTCTTTTTTAATATTTCTCCTTTAAATTCCCACCATCACCATCCAAGACAAACTCATCTGTTGGTAAATCCTGTAACCCCTGGCTGCTTCCCCATTACACTGGGCTTACATGGAGCCCCTGCACTGCAGGTAGCGTCAGAAGTATCCCCTTCACTCCTGCAGCCCTACAGGAGATTTTCCTTTCTGCCGCCAGCCCTACCACATTAACTCTTAGGAAACCGGCTTAGCACAGCCATCATTTCCTGGTTTCCAGAGCCTCAGCAGGAGTGAGGTTCTTCCCCTCCTTGGGATATTGCCACTAGTCCTTCAGCTTGAGGGCTACTGCTCCACACCAGAGCTAGAAGCTGAGGAGTCCCAGCCAAGAAAATTTGCAGATTCACTCTTCTTTCTGTTATTCTTGCCTGCAGGGTTAGAAAGATTTGTAGAGACCATCTGCCCTTAGGATAAGGTTGTTATGACTTTTCTCTGCCAACTCCTGGTGCATCAGTCCTATAAACTGCAGGAAGCCACACAGGAGGAGAGCTTTTCCCTTACCTGTTAGATTGTCAGAAGGAAAAACATTGCTCCTCATCTCACACTTGGGTTAACAGAGCCATAGCACAGTCAGGCAAGAATCAAAACCCAGAAAAAGTAAGCTATGACCCTCCAGGGTAGAGGGTGATAGGTAAAAAAGCAGGTCCCAAGTCACTACAGCTGGGGGAATGGACATCCTATTTGAAAAATGGCATTTGAAAAACAAAAAGAACAACACAGAACAACAAACAATACACAGAAAAGCCAACAGAGGTTTGCCTCCTCAGTTCTTCCCCAAGACGACCCCTCTTCTCTTGATTTTGGCTGATGCTGCTACTAGGTCAGTCCACAGCTCCCTCAGTCAGCATGAGTCAGGGCTCATAAGGGGGTATGTTTGTTATTTATGTCTCTCAAGTTAATTTGAGCATTAATCTCAGTCTTTCTGCAAGCCTGCCAACAGTACAAAATTTTTTCCAGTCATGTGCGTAAATGTCTCCATAGACCCCTTGCTCCATCAAATGCATGTGGTTGGTAAATCCTTGGCAACATTTGGGATAAGGCTGTAAATCTTTAAAAATATTGCACCCACTGAAGTAAATAGGCTTTTAAGCCAGACATGAATGGGAGAAGAATCAGATCTTTCCTGGTTTCTAAGCCTGTTATGTTTTGTGTTGCAAATTAATTACCTTAGCACAAGACATTTATTTTAAGTCACAAAGTCATGTTATCCATTTTGAGTCAGCATCAGGATTTTTAGATATGAAGGAAATAATTAAGAACTGTTTTAAGACTGCATGAAGCTACCATCTAGCCTAGTGAAATACTTGTTTTGTTTTGGTTTTTTTTTACAGAGTAAACAAATCCACTTGGTAGAAGTAAATGAATACAGACAGTAAGTGGCTGCATTAACAAGTTCCCTTTTTTGCCTTTCTACCCCCTTCCCAACAACCATGGTTACGAAGACAAGACAGATTTGCAGACAACTCATTCAGTCTTCAGAATACCCTGAGTTTGTCAGGAAGTGAGGTATCATATTATTCAAACCCTGTACCAGATCCAAAGCCAAAATTTAAACCACGTTTTTGCAATGTACTGTGAAGAATTATCCTGGCCCACAGCTATATTAAATGCTCTTATTTATTTAGTAATAAAAACTTGCAGCAAGGGGAAATGAACATTAAGCCAAATATCCTTGAAGACATCCTAGCTGGATTCAATGCAATGATAAGAAATAAGCTCGAGATGACGGTGAAAGAAATCCTAGTGCATTCATTTTGCAGTACGAGCGCTAAAACTTTAAGCCTTCATTGGAAACAAGGGGCTCATTAAGGAAAACAGTTTTAGTAGATAGGTCTAACATGATCCACAGTTTCACATCATCCTTGCAGATACCTTGTGGCACCATCTTGTACAATCACTGAGCTGAAGTGCTGCTGCCAGTGCAAATCAACAAACTGCAGCCTGAACTCCCTGCACCCTCCAAGTTTTTTAGGTCTACTTCAAACAGATTTAGGTCCATGCTGAGAGTCTAAAACTTTCTGTCACATTCACTGCCTGAAAAGCCAGGACCACACTCAGAAGAATTCTGCACTGCTGAATTCAGTCAGTCAAGAAATAGCAAAACAATTTAAAAGCAATGTATATTTTTAACTTGGATCTGCATGCTAAAACATTGCTTATATCGCTATGCATGAACTTTCCAGCCACCATCCAGCCAGGGTTTCACCTTCCCATGAACCCCAGGTTAATCCAAGATGCTCCCCTTTAGTGTAACTGCTGCATTATGTGAGAAACACTCATGTCACTAGATGAACTAGATGAAGGGCATGACCCTTTCTGGGACACACAGCCCATGGAAAGGCCATGCAGCTCTACCTCTTTTCCCCACAGTCAGCCCCAGAAATTGTGTGTGTCCTCTGTCCATATAGCTGAGCTGGTTCTCTCCTCTTGGTTGAAACTCTAAGAATGACCCAACCCTGTCCACATTTCCTTTTGGGGACTACCACATTCTGGTTCTTACACAGCGGTCAGTACCTTAAGTGAGATGCCACTGAAATAATTTCACTTAGTACTACTCATTCCACTTCTTGGCTCTCAAATTTAGTACTTTTCATCACGATCATCTCTGAACTCGGAATCTTCTTGTACTACTAGAAGTTACTAAAAGGACCACATACATCAGAAGTTTTCCCAACATGACAGCCTAGCTAGCAACAAGGGAGTAAAAATCACGGAAGCAGAGAAGGAACATTTTCTGGCAGGCTGGTTATAAGGCATTTTACAAGCAGGAACTGGTTTGACATATTTCTGAACATGGCATGAACTTTCTGTTTTTGCAAAATCTGACTGGCCACAATGCCAAAAAAAGCAATCTGCCACCTTTTATTCAGAACAGACAGCCAAAAATCAGAAATCAACATAAGGAGCAGATTGTGAAACTATGTAAGCAGGAATTTTGCTGGTCATTCACAAGCAGCAAGCATAGGTACTCAGTGTTGCAACACTGTATGACCACCAAAAAAGTATATGTATAGAAACACTTCCACTTCAAAAATCATAGCTGTGACACAGCAGTCACATGGGTACTCAAAATCCATAGAAGTTGCCCATGAAATCAGTGGCTTTGGAAGATGCAGGTACTCATCAGCTCTGGTTTATAAAGGCACTGCTCTCAGATTCCATGACAGCTGCCAGAAAAACAGGTTGTGTAAACACAAAGATCACATATTTTTCCATCATGTTTAACAAACAAACCAGAGATGGAGCCAGATACAACAGAATGAGGACTTGACCTACTTTTGTTTCTGGCCTAAAGGAGCTCAGTACACTCTAGTAACAAAATATTTGGCACCTTAAGGAATTAAATTTCCCATTCAGTTTAACATTCAGAAGGTTTGGAGCCTGGTACTTAGAGCTTGAGAGTCTGAGATGGTCAAGGGAACTCAAATCTTCTCATAAGACTCTAAAAGCAGGGAACCAACATAAATTCTAATTCTCTTGGTCCAAGAAAATACAAATATCCCTACAAGTATTCAAACCTGCAGTGAAGAAGAAACCATTTTTATTTTAAAAAGCGTGGATGACTAGTAATGTTATTTGCATTGTGATAACCTTAGAACTGTAAAAGAAGCTATAAGAATAACTGGAGTCTTCAACACCTCGAAAAACTACCACTTGCCGGATCTTTGTACATCATATGGTGCCAATTGCATTTTTTCTTCCCTCACTGAGGGGTTGGTCCATCTCCAGAGGCAGAATAGTCTGACTGCTCTGGACGCATGTCCCTGCCAACACAGCATGGCAGAAGCAGGAGACTTTCAACACAGTGGGAAGACCAACCATTTTCTCCACAGGGCAAAACAATCCCACAATGTTACACACCATGAAGTAAATTTTTTAGTTGTCAAAAAATGTCATTAATGAATATAAGAAATTAAGCATCAGTAAAGGTGTATTTCAAGGCACTGAGGTTACAATCTTCAAAAGGAGTCTAATTAGCAGGTAGATTTTTTCAGACAGTGCTGTTGTCCTACAGTGCCCTCCTCAAGACTGCATGTGCTGCACATGTATGGTTCTAATTTCACTGATATAAAATCATTTTGTAAAAGCACTGGCAAATCCTTCTTCACCCCCCAAACCACATCCTCTTTTGGCTGCAGGACAGCTTCTCAAAAGTCATCTACTGCTTAACAAGCTGGGCAAATTAGGGCAAAGCCACTTGCAACTACACACATCATAGATGTACAGACATTACTGCCTCTGGGTAGATCAGACATAATGGTTACACGAGCTAATCCTATCAAACCCAGACATCCAAAGGAGCCCAACTTCACCAAGTAAGAGTCAAAGTACCTGGAAACATAGGACAGTTTTTCCTCTTCCTTGTGTTTCTCATCTATGCTCAGGGCATCAAATGAAGGCCCTCAATGAAGCAATTTTTCATTTTAAATTACTTTTCTTTCCTGCCAAAAGCACAATACAGTTATTTCTTCTCTTACTTATGCAATATAGAAGATGTCTTCTTTACTATTATTATTTAAGAAAATGACTGGAAAATAAAGAAGGAATCTTTCTCTTGACCACAACGTCTTCTAAGGAGAAAGTTTTCCACTGGCATGTTCCTCACCTGCAACAAAAAGCTTCAAGAGATGGCAAAAAGGAATAAAGGAAAGCAACCTATCAGCCTAACTGTACAAGACTTTTTTGTAATCAGAAAAAGGCGGTTTGATTTCTTGGTTCCATTTACTGTATGAAACTACCTCTTCTTTGTTTCTGTTGGTTTTGGGTTTTTTCCAAGTTTTCCTTTTTCCCCTTGTCTCTTCCTAGAAGCCCATATGCATATCACATAACCTGAAAGTTTACTGTGAGGCTAAAGAAAAGGTTAGAAAGAGTCCTCTTTTTTGAAGGCAGAGCTTCAAGAAGCTACAACAGGTGTCCAAAAAGGCCAGCAGAGAAAGCAGTCCCACTGCAAGCAGAGGAGCATCTCTTCACTTTAGCCAAGTTCCACAGGACAGAAGTTCATGTATCTCATCCATGACCTTACAGAAGAAGGAGAGCAGCTGGTGTGAACTTCTCTTATGGAGAAAAGCTCTCTACTTCTCACCTTACTTTATGCTTGAGTTTACCTGCCATGAGACAGAATTAATTCTACTACCCTGTTTCAGGGCATTCAAGGGCAGGATGAGGTCGCCACAGGTTATCCCTTCTTCTCCCATGCCCTTGGGATGCCAAATTTCAGATCCAGAGGCTGCGAAAGAAATGCAGTTGGATATAAAATTAAACATGCAAAGTTCCAATTATAAAAGGAAGGGTGCAACCCACTTAACCTCAGTAGGTGGGCCAGGTGTATTAATTGCATGACTGTACACAGTTGGATTTTAAGATAAGGATTTCTTGTTTATTTGGAGATTTAAAACCTTCAGTGTTGCATGAGAACAAAATTCTATTCTTGAGAGACAAGTATGTGCATATTCTCCCCACAGTTCAGAAGACAGAAGCAACAATTCCATCAAAACAGCTCTGAGCAGTACAACACTACATCAGAAGCAGTTTGGCTGGGATACTTGTTAAAAGTACTTTTTTTTGGTGGCAACATATCTTCTGGAAAACGTAAGCATGGGTGATGTTCCCTTTTGCAGAACCTTACTCTCCTCCTCATAGAAATCCCAGCACTTTGTGCAGGTGCTCAGGTCATGACATCTGTTACAAGTGACAGTGGGCAGACTAACAAAGCTCTTTGCAATCGTGTCAGAGCTGCAACACACACAAGCATTTAAGTACACAGCTAAGGAGAAAGATTTAAGGATAAACAGAAAGTGGTGGCTTTTCCAGGCCCAAAAGCAGCTGGACAAGACATCGGGAAAAAATAGGCACAGAAAGGCTACTTGTCCTTAATATGGTCACACAAGGGCACAGATCAGTCAAAAAAGACCATTAACTTGATTGTATCACCAGGATCATAAGAGCAAAATCATGCCCATTTGACAGTAAAAAGAATTTTTATCTCTTAATACTTTTAACTGAGACATTTAAGTCCTACATTTTCCTCAAACCATAAAACATTTCAACGATTCTCACATGTTCTGATTTATTTGTATTTTAGGAGTCCAAGAAAAAACCAAAGAGGTCTTGGATTTTTGCAAGAAGAGAGGGGAACATTCAAGAACTGAAACACAATATTCAATTCCATTGCGACTGCACAAAATGAGTGCTTTGAACAGGCAAACGGAACTTGGACTCTGCAAATAAATTATACAATTTCAGTATCAAGAATTGTTGCTAGCAATAGGTAAAAATACAAGAAAATGGATGGTTAGCCTGCACTGGTTGTGGTGCTCAGACACTGTTAGCCACGTGCAATGGCCACGTGCCCACATGTGTGTTTGTATCTGTCACCAGACAAGTACCAAGGACAACTTGTGCCTTCCTGTGGGGGCTCCACTGCCAGGACAAAGAGTAAAAGCAGCACCCAGATTACTAGTGAGACACAATCTGCATCTCGTTAGATTAACTTAGCTGAGGCTTTGGTGCTGTACATCAGGGTTAACCATCATGGAGTAAGGTCTCTGAGTCACATGGAAATCATTCTCCTGAATGTGACCCAGTCCAAGGAACTAAATCAAACTAGTGTTTGATAACATCACCATTTCCTAAGTTTGTGATACCAGAGCGTACCTGAAGCAGTTGGAGAACAATGTTTATGCTCTTGTCCAATGTCTTAAAGGTTTGCATGAAGAGGAATAGGATGAAGCATCACACACATGTTAACACAGCCAAACCTATTTAACTACTCAGCCCCATGCTCCTGAGTACAGAATGTTTTAGGAACACTTGGCTCCAGCTGTGTGTATGAGCATTCAGACCTGTTGCTAAGCCCCTGGCCCTGTAACAAAATCCTGGATCTGTCTACTATGCAGGTTTTTCCTCTTTATACTCATGTTAAAAAAGCAGCAGCAGGAATGTGACAGACAATTGTTTCAATAATTAAGATGACTTCAGTTTCTTTAGGAACAAGTCCTTCACATGGTCACAGCCACACCTTGTCACTTGAAAGTAGTACATATGAAACATCAACTCCATATGGAAGCCCTGCTGCAAATGCCCAAACTCACCCATCTACTTCTTCTGACCCAAGGGAGAGCCCCAGGCAAGTCCATTCCCACAATAAGGTGAAGAAAAGGTCCATACAAAGATACCACAACAAGAGCTTCAAAGCCACCCTCAGACACAGCACAGGGGTGTCCCAAGGCTCACTGCATGGCTTGCAAGCCTAGACTTCAGACACTTGGATGCCAAGAGGCCTCTTGTGATGCTGTAGCTGAAACTGCTGGGGAGCACACCTTTGCTCAGTCAAACAAACAGGAGACAGGGAAGAGCCAGTCCTGTGCAGCCCTGAGCAGAAGATAATTTGCACTACACAAAAATAAGTAGGACAGCAGCAGGATACACTTCCTTACACCCTGATGCCAGCAGTGTTTTCAGAAAGGATTTCCACTTGCCTGAAAGGGATATCCTCAATATCCACTAATCCCTGCTCCCAAGCATAAAAGGACATGCACTGAAAACAAGGTAAAGGGACTTGGGCTGCCCAAATGCCTTTGTCAAAATAAGGAACTTGGTAACAAATAGCTCATAGGTAAATAAATGGACATAAAGTCTCCCTGGGAGTCCTTAGTTAATTTTTCTTCTAAGACCTTCTTTCCCCAAAGCCTCTTTTAGATACACAGATTTCATTTTAGTTTTTAAATCCCTCATGAGTTCTCCTAGATCTCCCCCTGTGGTTACCTTTAGCCTTTCAAATTGTATCATTTTCTCCTTCAAAATATAGCCAGACTTTTTTTCTCTTTCTACTTGTGAATGCCCCAATAACCTATTTAATCAGTGTCTGAAAAACTGTTCTACTAGGGGAAAAAGAAAATTAGAGGAGAGTAAAGCTCAAAAGTTACAGAAAATTAATTCATACAAAAGCAAGACTTAAAAGTCTTTAAAATGGAAACTAATGCATCGATTAAAGGAATAGACTCATACTTTTTCTTGTTTTCTCTCCTCAGAGAGCAACAAGCACTCCAAGTAACTTGAGGGGCTGACTCACCTGAAGCCCACAGAACCACCTGCTCTTTTCCAAATACTAATACATCTAAGTACAAACAGGTGGGATAATTCCCCTTGTTCATACATTTGCTTTAGAAAGTCCTCAGTATCTGCCTCAGGGTCTGTATTGGTACCACCCCCAACCCCCACAAAATCTGTGAGTTTATCCCTTCTTTCTGCACATTAGCTTGTCACACATCTAGACTGCATGGAATGAAAGCCATTTCAGAAGACTGAGCACAAACAGAAGCAAGAGAGTTCAGACAGTGGTCCTTCCAGCTGCATAGTTTCTAGTGCAGCTGACATTTGTTTCTTGATGCTTTTTTCCAGATGTTGCCATTATCCTATTTCCAGATAGCTGGATACTGCCAGAGATCTTAGCAGACCAAAAAAAGGTGCATTTGGGGGGTAAAGGTGCACTAGCAACAGAGGGACAGACAGGAGTAACCACCAAATTCGGCACTGTTTAGGTGCATATTTAAAGCAAAAGGAACCACAACAAGGGAGGAAAAGTGGGAAACAAATGAAAATAAACCAAGTGATGAACAGAACTGTGGGCTTACAGTATGAATCTCAAGAATAGCAAAGTAGTCTGAAAATCTGGAGTAAAAAACAGGAAAAGCCACACTTTTAATTACCAATAAAGAAAGTTATATACTTTTAACAAACCACATCTAGTATCTCTTAAGAAAAAAATTGAGGCAATTCTTTACCAGAGATGGCATTTTCTATAATACAGTGAAGCAGAAACCTGTATTGTTTAGTTTAGTCTGCCAATCTAATTGAAGTGCAGAATGACTGTGAGGGAGAGAATTTGTTTGTCATAAATGGAGGCTCTGCTATTGACAGTAAAATAACTGAGTATAAACATATTTCTATTGTAGCTTTCATTGAAGCACATTTTTCTGATAAAGCCACTATTATACTCAATATAGTTCATAATACATTCATAACACAAAAGTTGTTCATTCTTACAAACAATGCTACAAGAGAGGAATTTTCCCTGCTCCTTGCACTGACTCTCTCTTGGCTTCTTCCTCTGGGAAAAATATTTAGACCACAACTACCCTTTAGTACAACACAGCTTGAGTTATTTGATGAAGCTTAGTGTGTTGTGCTGCATTTTCACTTTCTAGCTCATGAAGAGTCTCAGACTTAGCTCTCTAGATGTCACTGTTGGGCAAAGAAGGGGATGAAGTCAAACACAGCAGAGTTTGTAAAGCTCTGTCACCTACTTCTTAAGAGACTTGTTAGAATTGTTTAGAAAATTCACCTTGCATTGAGAGTTGCTAACAACCACCAGCACCAGAAACAGGAAAGAGATGAAAAAAATCACCTTCTCCTTGTAATGAGGTTGTCTTCTCTTGAAAGCAAAACACCATCTCAGTTCCAGACACACTCTGGAGCTTTCTGGTGCAACAAATCACCTTCTGCTCCACAGCAAAATTCCTCATTTATGTTTACTAATCAGCACAGAATTTGAGTAAGATTCTACTAAACTTTTTCATATTTTTTTTTTAAAGAGCAAAATGGCAAGTAAATCACAGCTTTCTGGAGATTAATCCATGCAATTTACATCCTATATATTTAGCAGCATTGCATTTCAACAGGGCATTTATAAAACTGCTACATTCAAACAAACATTTTAGCTACATATAGATCCCCACTTCATGACAAGTGAGCATGTCTTTTCCTTCCATATCACAAGGAATAAAATTGCAGACTGGCATTATTAATTGCCAATTCCAGCAATTTTGAAATGCTATGTTTATGTGAGAGTTCTTTCTGCAATAATTCAAAATTTATATAAAATAAAATCTAACACTTTTCTAAGCAGCACTACTTTCCAGTTTCACTGAGCATTTCACTAGAAAAGCAATTAATGCCTGCTCCCAACTGCAGCCACATGAAATAATTTTCAGTGTGCAAACAGGAAGACAGACAACATTCAGAAAAATGACAGAACACAGCTAGCAAAACACCCTTCCCAGATTTTCTGGGAAAAAAAGGCAAAAAATGCAGCATTCTTTTTAGTTTTGAACGGCAGCATTGCAGACATTAGTATCACCATCCACTAACCATGCAAAATCAGAGCTTCCCTTACCCCAAATGGTGGATATGAAGCAGCAGCAGCAGCGGAGGCAACACTCACTGCGGGAGGTGGTATTCCTGAAGAAGAAGGTGGGAACAGACCCAAGGCATTCAGATTTAATCCAGGAATTAAATGTGCTTGAAGCTGCAATGGCAGAAGAGTTAAGATTTAGAGTCCTGGTTATTAACTTTAATAAAATCCTAGTTGGCATATGCTATTAACCTTTTGGGATGTTATTTAAAAAAAATAATTCATCTCCACTACCCAAAGGACTCTCCCTCAAACCTGTTTCCTAGACACATGTACAGACCAACAACATTAAAAACACATTGTAGGAAAAGCAGATGGGGATCACTTGCTACAACTTAATCATCAAAACACATTTCAAATTTTTCAGCAAGATATTCAGATAATAGTACTATTTACTTTCAGAGTGAACAAATTTATCAGAAAAACAGTAGTTTTGTCCTTATACTAAAAAGACAGTCCTGGAGAAACAGAGAGAGATCATGCACAAAGCCTTGCTTTTCTTACACTGGGGGAACATATATGTGACACTATCACCCCATCCTCCCTCCATTGCAAAAGATGAAGTGAGATACCTCCAGCAATTGCTGGGAAAGGATCAATTATAAAGTTGCATGTCCCTTGCTTGACCACACCTGAGAAAAGTGATATCATCACATGGTAGGAAGCATTTGTTGTCTGATACAAAACTTGTCGGCACCCTTTTCCTGATTACTCAAAAACATTAATGTGCTTTAGAAATATTTCAGCTAGAGAGACAGACACTATGTCAGGCCATTAAGATAAGTCAATCACAAGACACCAATTTTCTGGGAAACTTTACCACCTCAAACTACCTTAATAATCACTACAAACTAAACTTGAAATCTATACAGTAACAGAGGTAGTTTTTTGACTTTCCATACCTTTGTCAAATAGCAATGCAGTCTCTAACTCACCCCATGTTCCTGCTTGTTATATGAATACCACTATTGAATATTTTGTTCCCCATATGTAGCTCATGTACTGCAATTTGCTTTGTGTGCGGGAGGCAGGGGGAAAAAGTGGGGAGAATATTCACTTGGTAGGACAAGCATGAATAACAGACATTTCTAGAAAGTCAGGACTATTGTAAATTAATTTTTTTCCTGAAAAAATATTTCCATTCTAATTTCTAGAGCATAATATTTGTATGCACATGCACATACAATGCTTTTCCTAACTATCAAAAATCTCACTCATTTCTCAATATGCATTAGTAATACTTTGGCAAACTAATGAGGTATGTTGTTTTCATTATATAATCACCAATCATCTCCAAATAGCTAAATGCCTTTATCATCTATATCAAGAAAAAACCTTAATAAGACCTTCTTAAATTAAATAATTAAAAACAGGAGGGATCTTTCTTCCACACATTATTATGCTATTTATGTGATGAGACTGAATCACTACTTTAAAAAACATGCAAGCCAGAGCACATAAGCCACAACAGCACAAACACACCCTGGCTTCCGGTTCTTGCAACAAGAAAAAAGTTAAATGCTCATTAATTTCCTCAATCTAAATAAAGTTCTCAGTTTCCCCACTCAAAAATAAACCAGAAAAAGTCTCCACTAAAGTAGCACACAAATATATAACAAAAACACTTGCCCACACTCCCACAAATAAATGAGGCAACAGAGAGGCTGCAACAGAAAATTCTGATGTGATATTAGGGAAAAAAATCATCATGAGAGAGCAGTGAGACAGGGCACAGGCTGCCCAGAGACACTATGGGTTTTCTACCCATGGAAATGTTAAGGAGAACACAAGTCCCTACACAACCTGGTTTAACTTTGAAGTCTGGCCTACACTGAGAGCAAACCCGCTGCTGGGCCAGGCGACCTCCAGGGGCCCTCACACCCAAAATCCTTCTGTGGTTTTAGTCCCAGAAAGAGCCCACACCCGAAGAAAACTCACATTCATAGCAGCAATATCATTTTCATAGGACTCCCTGATTTTCTTCATGATTTCTTCCTCAGCCTTGGCACACGTTTCAATACTGCCTTTAACTGTAATGGTCCTTTCTGGATTATAGAGTGTCAAGTCCTGCAATCTGCAAATGACACAGAAGCAGAGTTAATTAGCAAACAAAGAAGATAATTCAGATTTATCATTTGAGTGTGACAACATCCAAGCACATCGCGTTTGCCCTCCAAAGACTGTAGTATCAATTCATAACAGGGCTCAAACACAGTTCTCAGACAATCTGGGGAAACTCTGTCCTCATGGGAAACACAACAAAACCTCACAGTGAGGTTTGGCCTGGGATGGCTGGGACATACTTAGGTGCTGACAAAATGGAGCCACCACACTCTGGAGGAACACACAGAGCTGCTGCAGGGCAGTGCAGCAATGTCCCACTTCACACTCCACACCAGCACTACCAACAGGGAGAGGGCTTCAGACATTCACTTTAGATATCCCAGAAACACACAGCAAGAAACATTCTTTCCTTAGAGAACTATAGTGTATTCCTTAAGGAAGCTGGAGAAAAGCCCAGCCCCAGTGAAACTGCAGGAGCCTCCAAACCCTCAAAATGGGGAAAAGAAAAGCTGTGTGCAAATCAACATTTGCTGCTGAACACGAGGAACTCCTCAGGGAAAATGAAAGGGTGACAGCATTAAACCAGTGCTCTATTTGGCAACAAATGCTAACCTACTGTGATAACATGGATTAAACACACTGGGAAGCCATGGCATAGCCACATACTGAGAAGAGGTAAAGGGTTGAAGACAAAGCCCAGAGCACGATGCAGGAGTGAGGAAGCCCGTGGCAGGAAGGAGAGAGGAAGCAGCATATGATGCCTTGCCTTCCTGCACAGCAGGCAGCATGGCAACCTGCACAGCTCAGCCAAGCAGTGGCAGGCACAAAACACATCCACTAAGCAGTCCTTAGCTCTCCAGTGCATGAGCACTGAAGTACTGCCTCAGGAAGGAGTGTTGGGAAGCATCCCAGAGAAGAGAGGAAATGCTTTCCCAAACCAGCTGCCTTAGTTTAAATGTATGGACAAGCTTACCAAAAACCCTGAATGAAGATATCATGAGAAAGACTAATTAGAAATAGCAAAATCCATGGGCATGTATGCTCTCATTTTTGTATTGATTACGCCAGATGACTTTAGGGGGCTGTTTTAGGCATAGTATGACAAATAGAATCTTGAAGCCAAGGTTTTAATGCAAATAAACCTTGAACTCTCTAAATCAAAAAATACTCTGTAGCTGTTTACAGATAATGTGTTATTTGTGTCATCATCAATAAGGACAAATGGATTTCATGGAATGAAGACCAGTTTTTCATGTACTCTGTACACATTTTTCCCCTTTTAGCATTAATAGTCTGTGTACTGTTTGCAGACAAAATGTTAATGCAAACACATTCAAGAGAGCATGCTGGCCTTACAAAAGCTATCCTTGAAGCACACTTATTTAGGTGCTTTTTCTCTATTTGTTTCTCTTCCTCAGACTAATTCCATAAACACTTACACACCTTTAAGGAAGGCCTCAGGTGCTTTCATCCAAATTTGTTTTCCTCTTTTTGAAGAGCCACATTGACTCCCAGCTTCCTTGTCCTCATTTGAGCTATTTCCTGCACTACTTTTTTTGTCTCCTGCATGTATTCACACCTCTTCATACATCTTCATGTGCCTTCCAAACCTTTTCCCTTTCCTACAGCCTGTAAGCCTAATTCTCACCCTTCCAGGCTAAAGCCAAATCCAGGATGCCTTCAAATGCTTGGAAGTTCATGCCAGAGCATTCATTATTCAGAACAGGAGGTTCTCAGAAGATATTACTCCAGGGTAAAACTACTATTGACTGCCAAGCTTCTACAGAGATGTTAATCTAATCAGTGATTTACAGATTTCCAGTAAAGGTGAAAACTCCTGTTTAATCTCAGCTAAATTTGAACAGGTCTTGGTTACCCTCACAAACTCAGACCAAATGCTATTACTTTGCAGCAGCCTAGCCAATGTATTGTAATTTGGCTGTTAGTGGCCAAGAGGGACAGAACTGCTACTAAAGATAAAGATACCCTTTCCAGTATTCTTTTGCTCTATTTCTTTCCTTCTAGTCCAAAAATTTAATATATACTGGAAACTAAAACATCACTAATTTCACTGCTTTTCACACATAGCTCAGAACTGATCCAGACATAGTTTCAAACACTCATCATTACATATGGTATAATATGTTAAAAATGACTGATACTTAAAATATAGTCTAACACAGGCTCCACATAGCCTATGTTATTTTTAGGCTTGCTCTTGACTGAGTTTACAATGAAGACTCACTGTTTACATAAAATTTAACTGAGCTTAAGTAACACTTTAATCCATATGATGGAAGGGCCTCTGAAGGGCTGTTATCTCAGCCTTCAACACACAGAATATTTTTCTAATAACTCTGTACCTGAATGTCCCACAGCAGCATGGCTGCCATTTGACATCTCACCGAAAGATTAGGCCACCAAAAACTTACGGCGATATCGTGATTTTAGTATCTGTGTCCTGTTCAATTTTCTTCAGGTTTCTTCCTTCTTTGCCAATAAGTCGGCCGACAAAGTTGTTGTGTGCCAGTATCTTCAAGGGAATTTCTTCTGTACTGTAATGATAGTTATACCTAGTGAGACTTTTGGAGACCAGAGTACAAGCTTTTATGCATGTTATGGATGAATTTAATTTTCATAGAACTATCCACAACTCCCATTTGCTTGTTTTCACTGAGTACAGAATAAGTCCAGATGCAATGGGCTTTTCAGCACTATCACCTATAGCTTAATTGCAAAGTACCTTCAACTAAATAAAGCTCAGACTGAAGTAACCAGAGCTGTGGGGATGGAAGAAATATGTCTTAAAGCTTTTAGTGAGGGCTTACAACTTGTTATGCTCGCTTGAACTAAAAGCTGTCAGTTGCTCAAGAAACTTCCATATTTGCTCCAGTTCACCTCAAAATCAAAGCCAGACAACAACTGAAATCATAGAAGCATGCTGGGAGCTGATTAAGCAAATAGACTGTCCTGAAAGGTAAAATATCAGATTTTCTTTACCTACTTAGATACAGATAACAGCAAATATTCACTTGTTAACAGCTTTAAAGACCAAATCTTTAAATTGAGCTAGTGAGAACTCAGAATTTTTAATGCTTCCACAATGAAATGCTTTTTACTCACAATTTAGTATCTTGAGCTTCCTTTTGCATGATCTCCATAATAATTTTACAAGCTGTTGAGCAGCCTTCAGGAGTTGAGTGGATGGTAATTGGTTTCTCAGCAGCACCTGCATTCTCTTTACGATGAATATCAATTCTTGAAAGAAAGAAAAACACTAACTGTAACCACATACTCTATGGTAAGCCTTGTGTATTTCCAAGTGTCGTAAAACTAACTTATTTTGAGCTAACAGTGACTATATATTAGTAGTTTAATTTTGAAAAGCTTACAACTACTTAAGCATATCCTAAATACAAATTTGTGTGTTATGAAGAGCCTCTCCTATCCTGATTTTACCAGCTAAACCTCACCTTTGTGGACACTGGAATCTTCTTTTCTTGGTAAACTCCCATCAAGATATTCAGGGGAGTTGTTAGACAGACAATGTGGTAAACCCCTGAAGACAACATCTCATCAAGCTTTCCCAGTGCTCTATCTCCAGCCCCACTTAGAATGACTGTGCAGCTGCAGGACAGTCAGGCTTTGTCCCATCTTATTTTAAATACCTCAGCAGCAGAGTTTCCCAGCACTCCTCTGCTAGCAAGTAGCATGGTAGTACTTTGCGCATCCATCCACAAGATTAGTTTCTTATATTTTCCAGCCTGATTTTGTCCTGACATTACCTTTACTCTTGTCTACCCTTTACCACCCTGAAACTACTAGCCTTGTTCTACAACAGGTTTATGTAGCTCTAAGAATTTAACAAAAATTAATTATGACCTGCATAAAGACAATGCCTTGGCTATTACTCTTCCCTGCCAATAACTGCAGCTCACATATTCTTTCCATCTCTGCTTTTTGTTTTTATCCCACTTCCACATGTAACAGCTGTTTTCTAACTGAAAAAACCATGCAGCTTTTCAAGAAGCCCCTTTATTTTTGCAGTTCTTTCAAGTATTGAAAACTCATTTTGTTTTACAATGTGGTATTTTCCAAGAAACCCATCTTGGCAATCCTTGGTGGAACTGAAAGTAGATGAAATTTCCTTTTTTCCTTTAACCCCCAAACCAATGAAAACATCATTCTCAAAGTCGCGTATCTGTAAAGTTAGCAACCTACAATTATTTCTACTCTACCCATCCTTCTTCTAGATATAAAAACTTTCCTTATGCCAATCTTCTAGGATTTTTATAGTCCAAGAATTAGATGTTTTATATATCACCTGAAAAATTGGTTACCCTGAAAAATTACAACCAACTCTCGTCAGGACACCACAAATCTCTTAAACCTGTGTTGTTAAACACACTAAATAGTCTCCTGGGTTACATTGTGCTAATGAGAGTTTGGAAGGAGCATCATGATAATCCTGGGTTTGGGGAGGGGGGTAAGCCTGTTTGTTGGGCATTGGGGTGTAATTAAAGAGGAGTCCCTTATGCTCATTAACTACTCTCAAAAAGGAGGCTCCCACCCACCCTCATTCCCCTCACACACACAGCTCATTCCCAGGTCCTGCCTGCTGCAGCTGCAGAGCTGAGGGCTCATACAGTGGGTTGCTGAAGGCAGCATTTTAATTCTCTGCTTTTACAGGTATCCTGGAAAAATTCTTGGAATAAGAACCCCACCTCCCTCTGCATCTGTGCTGAGCTCTTCTTGTGGGTAGGATTTAACATGCACTGGAAACAATCTCTTCCAGCATCTCTAGACCCCAGTGCTCTAAGCTTCTTAGGTCACTTAGCAGCTTGCTTTTTGCCTCTTGTGCATTTCCTTAATCTGTGTTTTGGTGTGGTCTGCAACTTGATAGCAACAAATGTATTTTCCAGAAACAGAGGAGGATAAGGTATAAGAAGTAGTGAGGGGAGATAAAAAGGTTCTTTGTTTAGGGCTTTTTCCCCCCACATCTTGAATTGACAACATTTACAAATCCTAAAAATGCCCTAATCAAACTAAAACTAGAATAAATACTTGAAGTACACTTGGGACACTTGGGTACATCACCACACTGACTGCGTGTCCCTCATAACAAATTATTACAGCTCTTTCAGTTTCACTTTTTGTGCCAGAACCATATTAGTACATCTGTAAGCAAAACCCTCCAACAGAGTACCATCCTGCTAGCAGTCCTCTTTTAAACACGAATAAAAAAGTCAGCTAGTATTTGAACACGTATCAAGGACAGAATCCAGTCCTTAAATAAATATTGCAAAATATTTCCTGTTCTCTGTTATCTTCATTTGCTCTCTGACCATACAGATTAGTAATGAAGTTTTACAAATTCCTCTTTACACAAGCAACAAGCTATTGATCAGTTTTGTAAAATAACTTACTTGGACTGTGTCTGCTTGGTAATGTTTCTGATTGTTGCTCCTTCTTTCCCGATAATGGCTCCTACAAACTGTGTGGGAACCAGCATCCGTAGAGGAACGTCCGACTGTGGTTTCTGCCGTGTGGTTGCGCCGGGTGACCCTTGCCTGGGAGGACCCCTCTGGCCAAATCCACGTCTTCCCTGGGCATGTTGTTGCGGAGGTTGTTGGGCTGCCATCTCATCAGGGATGTATGCAACTTTCAAGGAATAGTTTTCAAGCTGAAACCCGTTCAGTTTTTCTATTGCTCTGTTTATTTGGAAAGGGGAGGAGAGAGGAGGTTAAAAAAGCCCCACGAGCACACGCAGAGCCTTATGAAATGACAAATTATTCAGACATAGACTTCTGTCCTTTCTAACTTGCGTGGTGAAACTAAAAACACATTCCAAGATTAAAAGTTACATTTGAAATTCTTCAGCCAAGATTTTGATTACACAAAGTCACCGTATTAAGAACTACAAGTTAGCTCTTGCTTGTTCTGGGCTTCTATGCACTTTAAAGGTTTGCTGGTCCAACCCTATCAGCAAAACCTCACAGGAGACAGAGCTTATACACTCAAAAGCATTCTTTTGCCTGATTTAATTTAAATCAATTTCCCAAACAGAATTAAAGCTGCACCAGAGGGAAAACTTTTTAGCTGCTATCACAGCACCTTCATTAGGGTTTTTGCCAGCACAGCTATTTGGCTGGAGCTTTTGCAATAGCTGATATAGCTGTGACAGAAATGAAAAAAAAAACATTTTTATGAAAGAAGAAAGCACCTTCACCTCAGCAGGAAAGGAAACACTCAAAGCCAATCAATGGCATCTGAAGTGTCCCTTAGACTGCAACAGCACCTTGCAACTTACTAAGTAGTCATGTTGTAGGTAGGTTTAAAAGTTAACAAGGAAACTAAAGCCCCATGTCTACGTTAAACTCTCCATAAAAGTAAAGTGTTAGAAGGCATTTAAAATGTTGTTTGAACTTCTCTTGTTCTTTTAGTAAAGCATCGCAGAGGGATACTGCCAAAATGTACCCAACCACCTCTCGCCATGGTCCCTCACGCTGAAAACCTCGTGGTCACTCAGCATTCTCTCTGTTCTGTCCCTCTTCCTAACCAAGGACAAGTCTGCAGGTGCTCTTGGGTCTCCTCTTCACAGGAGGAACACAACTCAAAAATGACAGATTGACAGAAGGTAGAATACCTTCCACTCACAGAGTAGAGTTAATAACACTAAATATCTAGCAAACAGTAGGAATAACTAACCTGCATGCAACACATTGGTAAACAAGTGGTATAAAATAAACACATTTGCCCCAAAAAGGCATTTCAAGTTTTGCTACAACAAGCATTACTATTCAGATTATCAGTAATATACTGATCACTGAAATATGCACTGATATGGGGTAGTTTATAAATGCTAGCTTTAATATTGGACCAAAGATTACTAACAGATTTTCTTTAAAAACGAAATTTAAATTAAAGGCAGTAGTGGGAGGGAGGGAGTCTCCATCTTAGAACTCACCAATATTTTCATTAAAAAGCTCCAACACCCATACGCTCTGGAGCAAGGCCTCTGAATTCAGAAACTTAACCCAGCCCCTCCATTCATGTACATTTGAAGGATTTTACAGCCAGTTTACCAAACATTAGCCTCAGCAACACTTTTACTCCTGCTTCTACTACAGAGATAAAGGATGATGATAGCCAATTGCCTACATTTTCAAGGGCAGCAAGTGAAAAATACTATTTGTCTCCTGGGTGTCCCATTTGACAGTCTGGGTCACAAGCAGTTTTTGAAGCCCAGTTGAGAAGTGGTATTTGGATGCCAAGGATAACAGGTCCCTCATCTCCCAGGGGTTGAGCCAGCATCCTCAAAATACTCCAGTCTGACAGTAAAGAGCTTATAAGAAAACAAGTAATTTGTGTCTTTGGAACAATGTTTAATAAGGGCTGAAATAAGGGCTGATAATAAATAAGGCCCAAGACAACGCCAATGAACAAAGAAAGCAAAATATTGAATAACTGATCACTGTTCATTAAATACTTCTGTTAACCAAATGAGACACAGGTCCTTTGGGAATTGCCAGGAGTGTAATTACTCCCATAATAGAAGAATGCTTCAGAGCAAGTGGCAAACGAGCTGGATTAAAATTTGGTGAGGTTATTTTAGAGCTGACATTTTTAAACTTTTACTCCATGGACTTTGAAGAGCATTTTATTACACAATAAAACACATTTACAGAACAGGAAGAGCAGTGAGCAGACTAGTGGGACATGTGTTTCTATGGATTTGTCTCAATTTTTAATTTCTGCATAGATTTCCAATGTCTGAAAGGCATTTCACTGAAGTCTCTCTCTCTGGACATCCTACTTGGAAAAGGGGTCTGAGACCTTTCGTTTTTATACACCCTGAACATGCTAATTTCTTGTTGGTTGCAAATATCCATGACCTCTGTTTCTAGGTTGAGTTTCACTGAAATCAATCAGAAAGCTGAATTGCTACCAGGAGGGGAAACAGCACTGCCAGACCATCCAGTTGCACAAGCCTTGTTTCTTTTGGAATCAAACATCAAGATGTTGGAGAGATGAACACCAACAATTTTGCAAATGTACTGATAGGCTCCAGATTAACGTCCATCCCAACTCATTTCCCTCCACGCATTTATTTGACAAGTTCAGACATTGCTTCTTTCCCAAAACGCGTCAGCCTCCTCTGGCTCTAAAACATCTTTGACCAGAATCCCAGGATTAACACAAAACCTGACAGTAAATCAGTGCACTAGACTTCTCACTCTTCCTTAGAAGTGGTTGGGAAAGGAAAAGCTAGGCTTATTGTTTGCAACCAGACTTCATATCTATCATGGTTTCACACAAAACACTTCACAGCAACAAGTATATATATAAATATATATATACACACATATATAAATATATATATACACATACACACACATATAAATATACAAACATATATGCACCATACTTTTCCTGGAAAGAAGGTTGGAATTTTTCTTCTTAATAACAATTTATAAATTGCTAAATGGTTCCATATGTCTATAAGTACCTTAAATTCAAAGCAAACTGAGAAAAGTTCATTTGCCATTGTGGAAAATTAATTATGTCAACAGTGAACAATCTCTGGCCACCAAAGCCATATGATGACATGGAAAAATAACACACTAATTCACCCTGTGAGTCACTGAGTCCTCCGTATTTTACAGCCTGACTTGTTTTACAGTTTGACTTGTTCAAATGATGGGAAGTCAGAAGAATCAGTAATTAAATGCTGATCTCTCAAGACTTTTGTGGAACTGATATTTCCTGGGTATGTGGTCCCATATTCTACACTGATTTGGGTACAAAGAGTGGAATGCCAAGGTAACTGATTTGGAGTGGATGTAGCCCATACACAGTTCTAGTGCGTTTCTTACAGAGGGAAAAAAAACCCCCAGCTTTTGAAAGGTCCCTTTGGCTGTTGATTCTGGCCTTCACATTCCAATATTTGACAGTTTTCACTGGGTTTTTAAAGTACTGTCATACACTTTTCTTTGGCTGTTCTGGACTAATTTTTATTAATTTTGTGGCACAAAACATAGGGCTAGAATTAGGAAATGTGATGATTCAGCAGCCCTTCAGCACCATAACAAGCTGAGTTTTAGAGGCATCTAGGCACTGCTTTGGGGGCTGGAGAGAGAAATGGAAGAAAATCCAGGTAGAGACAAGTGGTTAAGAACTATCTTCTAGATGGATGCAAAATTCCTGTAGAACAGCATCTAGGACAGCACTTGCTATCAGGAGAGCCAGCCCTGCTCTTAGGGGAAGTCTGAGCCTCAGCTAAAAGCAAGTGACCAGTTCTTCACAGCACCAGGGACATCTGTTTCAGGCAAAGCTGAAAATGAAAATTGTCATTGCTGCAGTCCACCAAACAGAGGTTACATCAAGCTCCTTCTGTAAGCACATATTCTCACTGACTGACCACCTTGGGAACTCCAGAACACAGCAACACCACCCCTGTCCTCCCACAAAGACCTCTGCCCTCCCAAGTGCTGGGGGGTCTCCTTCCATGACCACAAGTTAATAAAGACCGTGCAGACTACCTCTGTCAGGGAGCACTGCTGAAACAACCCACAAACCATCTTTTACACAGAGGCTAGAAGCCTAAAGAGTCACTCAATGAGGACAAAGATGGAGAAAAATTCAGTTACCTGCCCCATTAAGAGGTGCCCTCCTCCCTGAAGTCATCCTTTATAATTTATATTTAATAGAAACGGAAAATGTTTCTATTTCACATACCAGTGAGAGCTGGTACACAGAAATCTCTTAGCATAGTTCTGAATTTTTTAATAAAATGAATTCATTAAGAGACTGCAGCAACTACTGTCTATGTACTGATAAGATGGATAGCAGCCTGGCTTATGTTCATGTGACACCTGCTCAGAAACAAGAGTTCCTACATAAAAATGAAACAAATTAAACAAGTATTCTGTAAATTAGTCACCTGAGTTTTTCCCATCAAAATGACATCTCACCACTGTCCCCTCATGAGCTCCCTACAAGAGGATGCTCACCCAGCCTTCTTCTCCCTTTTGATGCTAGTGGAAGTTAAACACCCTAGATAAATTATTACAGTAAAAGCACCAAGTCTCGTGCTGGAAATCATTCTTCCACTGATAGCGTGATGACACTAAGCAATAGAAGGAGAACATATTTCACTCCCACATGCGGCTTTTATGTATACCACTTTTCTTTTTTCGTCCCTGAACAGATACAATTGCATATGAGAAGATATACATGGCAAATTTTCTTTAGCATAATAATTTTTTTTACATTAAATAAAAAGATAGGTTTCATCAGTACTTCTGAAAACAAAGCCAAAACGAAATCTAAGCTTATAATATACTACTGAATTTTCAGTATTATCATTCCTATGGCAACATTAGCCCAGACCCACAATGGCAAGTAAAAGTATCAGTTATGTGAACCCTCATTCATTCAAGGATACATGTTGTACACACACACACAGATGTGTGCTTCATTGAAAGGGTAATAAAAATTTTTTTGCAAGTATTCTGATTAAGAGGTGATCATCAGTGGACTTTCAAAATCCTGGGTAGAGCTAAATCTTGTAGCATATTCTAGACTCCTACACACTGGAATCTTTGGGGGAGGGAAAGAGAAGGTGGTATAACTTTTGAAGATAGCAGCCATAATTTAGGTGGCAGCATGTCACAAGGACACAGTCAGCATGTCTTGCTGGCTGCAGTCAGGGATTGATATCAGGAGAAGGGGGTTGTCTTTTGGCAAGCATGTCCCAAGCTGCCTCAGCACCTGCATGCATCTGGTTGGGTTGTGCAGGATGAGCCACAGGCTCCAGGCTCTATCCCTCACCCTCTTCTTCTCTTTTCCAAATATTCCACAACTCACCACAACATTCAATCATTGCCTATGCCACAGCAGTGCTCACACTTTGTAAAGCCCTCTCCAGTTTCTGGGAAGGAGAGCAGCAGGGGCAGTTTGAGAGCTGGAGCAAATCTCTCCTCCTCCCAAGTGCTTGCAGGAGAGGAGAGGAGGGATGTGGTGTCTGACATGGTAGTGCCAGCCTTCTCTTTGCTACTCACAGTGCTAGAGAGCAAAGGGTGGCTTTCCAAGGCCCACACATTGCTCTGCACATCCCTCCACAATGCTCCTGGGCTGCCAAAAAGTACCTGATCTGCCATGCTGGCTGCCTTGCTCTGGTCACATTGGCCAGAAGCAGCATCCTGCTTTTTCTGACAAGTCAGGCTGTGCCTCCCCAGCTAGGAAAGAGGCACCACTACAACAGGTCGAAGACACAGACCTATGTCCCAGCTAGAAGTCAGGAACTGTGCACATCTCGGATTTTGAGTACTGTGTGCTCTAAGACTGCTTTCTCAAAAAGACTGCAGCAATCTTCAGTTCAATCTTCTTTCATTTTCCAAGTTAATTTTGGATGCAGACCTGAATTGAACATGCCACAACTGTAGTACCAGCCTAGAGGAAAAAAACCTCTGCCACAACTACTTAAATTTGCAAGACAGAAGGCAGCTCAGTTTCCCAGCTGGGCAGAACCACAAGTTTTATTCAGAAGTACTGTCCTCCAAGCAATGCATACCACACTTGCTTAGAACTGCTTATCAAAAGTATCTCCAGATTGTGTTACAGCACCCTCACCACATTCTGCCAGTACACACTCCAACAGTCATGGCAATGCCATACAGATATCCAGCAGGGAAGTAGCCAACTTTGCATGTTCTGTCAGCCAACATTACTCTGAGGTTAATGTGTGCATTGCAAAAAGTACAGCAGTGGTGCAGTTAGAACTAGGGACCCACTGTATGTGGCAGCATAGAAATCTTCATGTCATGGTATTTGATCCAAAAGCTGTGGCAGAGCACCATTTACCCTAAAGAGCTGAATTCCAAACTACAAAGTCTGTTACCAACTGCTGATTCTTTGCAACCCTAAACAGCTTTTGATAAAGTCAGTTCTTGTTACTGCATGTCCTTCATAGGATGACCAGCACTGCCTTTATCAGCTATCAATACTTGCACACTCCCTCTCCACTGCCACAGTTGTGCCCCACAGCCAGTTCCAAGCAGAAAAGCTAGGTCATGTCTGGGAAAACCATTTCACTGAAACAGCACTGCAGTCACTATGGAAAACCCACACACATGCAGGTCCTGTAGTGAGCCTTCATTCCAATTCCTCACAGTTTTTTCCCCTAAAAACACCTTGATCAAGCCACTTTTCCTAGGGATTTCTAAACAGTTGCAAGGTCACCTCCCAAATTCAGACAATTTGAGCTAACATTTTTTGAACATAATATGGACTCATCTGCTTAGAAAACCTGTGTCATGTGAAATCATTCACAAATGCACATCAGTGTTCCTCCACTTTCCCTACCCATTCCAAGGAACCAAACTGCCATCATTTACCCTGTATCGCTTCAGCTCCCAAGCAACATCCATGCTACATGCCAATTTGCCTGCTCCAAACTCAAGACGTTCTCAGTGTCACACGGTTTCTTATGAAAAATAAAACATTATCTTAGACACTTCTTCACAGTCTTTATTTATCCCAGCATTTCCTTGGGATTGACCTTAAATTTTAGCATGTAAAGTTGGGGAAGAAATTGTTGTTTGCATCTTCAGAAGGGAGTGCACAAGTCCAGGAACACACATCACAGACAACAGCTCAAAAAAATATATCATGCTTCTTTCCATTGTATTTTTAGTACTTCCTTCTTATAATTTCAAAGGAAAAACTGGCACACGTAGTATTAGTCTGTAACATTGCACCATAAATTTCTTCGGAACTAGAAATACAGCCTTTCTTAATTGCTACGCAACAGAATCAAAAGCAACAGAACCTGAAGAACTTGTTAGAACAATTCAGGTTTTGAGAAAAGTTAAATGAAAAGTGAATTCAAGGGAAACATTGTTTCCTTCAGCTCCAGCATACACAGGAGATACCACTGACACAAGTTTCCCATCACATTTGTTTATAATACATTTACAAGTAACCTAATGCTTTGAAAGATTAAATACATGTGTTGCATTCAAGTTACGCACAGATGATAATTACTTAATTATATGTACAAATATTATTTCATTTGTAATTTTGAATTAATGCATACCATAAGCACACTCTGCATCTTAACTGCTGGTTTTAGTTTGCCACAAGGTGGCAGAAATTTCAAAGTTAAAATAGAAAGATCATTGTAGGCTATTCCATGAGTTTGGTTTTGTTTGACCTGCTATGACTAGAACGAGAGGAAGTAAGTTTATGTCACCAAGTTAAAACTTAAGAACAACACAAGTCCTTTTTTTGTGGTAGAGAAGCAAAATTAAACCTTTAGCATAGTACATAATACAGATTTCAAAAGGAAAAGTATGCACAAACAATGATTAGGTAAAACATTTTTGAATTTTAATATCTCTAGTAAAAGTTCTCAACTACTGAAGATATAAGCAGGCATAAAATAGGTGGCCTAAATTTCAAAGATACCAAATAAATTATTTTAGGTATGCATATTACACATTTTGTGTGTTTGGAAGCAGCATTAAATTTTCTAATAAAAAAGCCCTGTATTCTGGTTAGCAGCTACGTTTTTCCCCCTGCTATTTTTGCTATGATTGTTTGTTAAGAAACAAACAAAAAACAATGAACACTGCAAGAGGGCATCACTAAAACATGGCTAAAAAAATCATGAAACTAACTCCCATCCTCTCTTACTGGCAAATTAACTTTCTGCTCTCCCCAATAAAGTAAATTTCTGCAATTTTTCTATTTTTTGAGATTAATTTACTTTTTATCAAAATGAAAGAAAAGCTGATTTTAAAAAATTGTTAATTAAGGTGAATTACACCAGACTTTCTTAAAAGTCAAGGCTTAATTTATTGTTAAAATGGTGATGTGATCAGAAGCAAAGTCACATATAAAGTCACAACAACATGAACTCCAAAATGCAAGTTAGGTGACAGAAACAACTAAATAAGATACTTACTGTCTAGCCTGGTCCTTATTGCCATAGGTTACATTTACAACTGCAGTCTCTGTGTCAGTGTTCACTAGAAAGGAAAATGCAACAAAAGGAGGGTAAGTTCAGTGTGCACTCACTTCCCACTAGAAATTTAAAAGCAAATTGAGAGTTGAAACAGTACCTTGCTCACAGTTCTCCACAGTTCCATACTGAGCTAACAAACTATCCAGCACCTATGAGGTAAAAGAAATGACAGATTTAAATTTCAAAGCAGATTAACAAAACAAAAAAGCCTCTAAAAACCACCGGAATTTTAAAAATTATTGTAGGAGAATACAGATCATTTAAGACAGCCATTCCTATAAAGAAGAAATTATAATTCCAGAAAGAACAAGCACACACTGCTTGTTTTCTCTCTCATATCAGAAAGTCTGCATTTAAAATTTCATTAATGTGAAAATACAGAGTATAACTTCAGGAAGACACACTGGACTGTATATCCTGAACTTTGAAAATAAACCTCCAAGTCACCTGTTCTGGGCTAAAGCGGAGGCAGAAAGAATTAGAGAACAGCAAATTAGAAATAAAACTTTCTCAGTGTATTCCAAGAACATATATCTAACTTTGTCCCCATTTGGAGTTATTGGGGTTTTTCTTCCCAACACACTTAGGTTGTACATAAAAGTGCTATTCTCTTCCTTACTGGGGAAGTGTCTGTGTAGAGAAGGTAACAAGAATAACCAGTACATGAAGAGCTGTTTCACAATTATTTTGACAGATTTCTCAAAGATCATCATTCCAGAGGAACCACTCACAACAATATCTTCACCATTATTTGAAAGTCACAATTAATTTTTCCTTCAGTAGAAAGCAGGAAGAAACAGGTAAATGTATGTGACAAGGGGCAAAAGAAATCTAAATTAAGTAGTTGTATTTTGCATAGCTTTATTCTTGCCAAATGGAGGATGAAGCAGGGGGAAATACACAAGCTTCTGGGGAAAAATCAGGGTGTCAGAGTATTCCAGTAAAAGCATTAACACACCCACAGTTGTACCACATCTAAAATTCACATGGTATAGAGTTTATTTTCTTCCTGGTGAGAAATAATGTTGCAGAAAATGGTGACTCTGGCAGTAACTAGCACAGACATAAGTGCAGAATTTTGGTGAATTGCATCCTAATGTTTTGTCTCAGAAATTGAACTGATGCTGGAAAAGTTCACAATTTACACCAAGAAGAGAAAAAGTAAGTTTGAACTCCCTTCTGTAAACGAAGTGACATTTCTTCAGCTAGTCTCTCAAGGGGAAATGTAAGTAAGAAAGGGAGGAAACCCCTTTGGGAAAGGAAGAAAACAAGGAAGCAAAGATAAAAGGAAGGCAGTAGGCATAAAAAAGCATCTGTGCTGCTTCCCATTGCAGTACACTTCCCTTTGCTATAACCAGCAATCAAGTGTGCACAAAACCCCAGTCCCTAAAAATGTAAAATTCAGTCTACAGCTTCATGAGATTAAAATTCCTAAATTATAATCTATCAATCTACCGCATACTTTTACTACAATGTAAAAGACATTTCTAAGATAAACTGCAGTTTAAATGCCAAACCTGAAGACAACTTATATCACTGCAATTTCCACTCTTTACCACCTACTAAAGTTTAAACTGTACATAGATATTTCAAAGGTAACATTTCAAACCAGGTATTTAAACGGCAATGCAGTGCTCACCAAGTTTGAGCAATGCATTACTCCTTCTAACTGCAGAAATTTCCCCATGCTTCTTGTAGAGACTCTAGTAAGTTTTCTTGGCAAGAGTTTTGTTTTCATAGACAAGTTGTTCATTGTCCTGTCATTCTACAAGTAGAGATTAGCCTAGTCTGAGAGTTTGCCTTTTCAATCCCCTAAAAAATAATTTTTCTGCTGCTCCTTGGATCTGACAATTGGAATCTAAGTGAACGTTTGCTCTGAAATTTGCTAAATATTACTGAAGCAGAGATGCTCCAGGGGATTAAAATAAATTAAAACTCTCTGGAAGATCCTTTTAAGACAATTAAAACACTGGCACAGATGAGTAGGAGCGTTGTGAGGTCTTGCAGGTCTGCAGTTGTACCTCGCACAAGCCAAGAGAGCCACAGCATGAGATTAGAGGAAAACCTTCCACAGACTGCTTAAGGGATCCACTGAAACCAGTGAGTGAACAGAACCTCAGGTGGGGTCAGGGATTTAAAACAAGAAAAGCAAAGCTTTTCCTGGCTTAGAGATCCTTTCTGAGATGTTTAGTCGAAATAAGATACCAAAGAGTCCATTAGTCTGATAAAGCAATTCCTTTGTCCCTACAGTATGCTAACACCTGTGCTGTTCTACATCACAGACCATGCCACAACATGAGCAAATATGTTTAGCTGTTATTATGTTTGAACTGTGCATGCCACCAGCTCATGGTCATTGTGCCCCAAAGCTGCATCATTTCGAAACACAATTTCATTTTCCTCCTTATTCATACAGGCAAAGAGCAGTGGTAGAATACCAAATGTACCACAACAGTTTGTTTGGTAATAATCAATATTTTGTAAGGTATTTCTATATTAAATTTATTTTCTGGGCTAAGCATACCTTTATATTGCAACCCACATATTAAAGTCACCATCTTCATTAAAAAAAGAAATGCTTTAAAGCTGAACCCACACAACTTTTAAAAGACACATTTTCTCTAAAAAGTACTGTCAAGCATGTTTGTGGTCAGCCATCAGAAACTTCTCAACATACTATCCCTTGCATCTGCTCCCAGGAGCCTAACAACCCAAAGATTGCTTTGCTGTTAATGCTGAGGAGCAGCCCAGAATGGTATATTCAGCATCACACCCCTCTCCAGCAGGAGTTCTCCACTTATGCTGCTCCTTAATCCTCTTCTGATCCATTTCGGTCAGAGACAGTGTCCATCTGGGCTTTAATCCAAGTGATTTGTGTTCCCATGTTTTTAAAAGAGTTGCTTTACTGAACAGATTTATGAGAAGTTTCCTCAAAGGATTGGAGCTTGTTTTAACCAAAATGAGAAACAATCCTCTTTGGTCAAAGATACTTGCTCTCTACAGCACTGTCTTCAGGAGAAACTTGAATTTTCATCACCATCAGCCTCATGCAGCAGTATTATAAGTGAGATCAACACTGCAGAGGTAGGTTTTTAACTAGACTGTACTTAAAATGCACTAGTACAAAAGTTTCAGCAGCAACTGGGGCGTGTGTGAGTGCATGTGAGGAGCAAGTTTCATGGGTGAGAGCAGTTTTAACTGAACCAGCTGATCCAGTTGGGAAAAGTCATTGCAGTCATATTCAAAGCCAGATCCTCTAGTGTAACTCACTTTCAAAACACAGAACTCAATTCCTGTACGCGTTTCTTGCTTCACATGTATTTACTGCAACAGTCAGTTTCTATTCACATCTTTCATTTCTTCCTATGTCTCTCACTATCTTTTCCCTCTCCCCAAATTTTTCTCTCTAGCCCAAAGCCCATAGTTCTGCTGCAAAACAAACATGTTTTGTTTGAGCTGCTCTTCCGTAACACTCTTCGTGTACAGCCTTGTTGGGCAATCAGAACAAAATTCAAAGCCAAGTTGGTGGTGCAGCAGCAATTCTGATGAGCAGCTGAAAAGTTTATTTGTACAAATATTTAATCTAAGCTAGAAAAAAAGGTCTTTCCTTTTCTTGAGCTCTCCTTCTAGCAGTTGTCTAAATTGGGTCTCCTGCTCTTGTTATAGCACAGATGTCCCTCTCACAAAAAGCTGCAGTCTTATACTGTGGACTTTCATTCATCAGGCTCTAAAAGCCAATTCTGACTTCATTATAAACAGCATTACCCTACACCAAGCCCCACAAATCTAGGCTGCTTTACATGGAAAAAAAAGGAAGGAAACATTACTCTTCAGTGAAACTGAGCGCTTGATGCACATGTTAAAATAGCAGAGCTCTCATACAGATTTCACAGGTTTAGAAGTAGCACTTTTGAACATATCAGAGCAGTTTTCTGCACTTTCAGAGCAGACTATTTTATACATCATCTTATAGTGCTGTAGGACTTCTGCTGCACACTGTAAGGAAATTAGTCTCAAGACATCTGGTCTGTAAGCACAGTTATCCATATTGTTTCTCTCTCACACATGCACTTAGTGACAGGAATGTCACAGTGGTGCTGGAGAACCTGAAGTTATTTTCTCCACTCATGTAGTCCAAATCTATTAGACCACCACCACCGCCTTGTTTCCATGACTCCTGTGTCATGTTGACAAGGAATTAAAATTAGACAGCACAACTGAAATCATAAATAGCAGGGGCTAAAAGAGACAGAAGTATTAGGGTAATTCACTTGAAAAACCACATAGAAATTTTTGGCTGCACAGACTTTGAGTGTACAATGTGATTTTAACAAGCAAACAATTTTGATTTAATGGGGGGGGGGGTGGTGAAGGAAAACAAAAGAGCCAGGTAAGGAAAGGAGGATGTGGGTGGGTAAAGAGCAGTGCTGATATCACAGATACTGAGCCTGGCTGAACCATGAACGCCGTCTGCGTATTTCAAGTACTTTCTTGATATACTTAAGTCCACCAAAAAAACCCAACAAAAAACAACAACAACAACGAAAAATCACCATAATGCCATTTTCCATTAATTATATTAATTGAGCCTAACTAGTCTGGTGTGGCCCCCACCAGGCCCTGGTGTACTAGAATTTGCAGTGCAGCAGGAGCAGACCTGGCATTTTGTGACTTGGAGGTGTGACATCACCTTGGCAGAGGTGCCGCTCCTCTCACAGCCACACCAGCTGCCGACAACTGAACATGGCAAAAAGGCTCCCCAAAGCACCTTCAGTTTGGCATTAATTTTGGTTGGTAAAAAGAAACCATATCCCCAACAAGGGTCCCAGTTAGCATGGCTTTACAAGGAAAATTAAAATGAAGAAGCCCCTAATAACTCCTGGCAGTTATTTTTGAAAGGTGCAATAATTGGATAACACTGCATTGCCTGAGTGGAGATTGTGGTGGACAGGTGAACTCAGCTCCAGGTCACCCAGTGCATCTCCCAGCCTGGGCAGCCTCTCTGCATCACTGCCACCACTCCACAGCCCAAACATAGCAACTTTGCACATTTTCACCAAAAAGGTCTGGTTCCTTGCAAAGGCAAAGCAGCATGGACATGGAATACCCAATTCAGTCTGCCAGGACACAGTTATTTTTCCAAAACCTCGTGAAGGCATTTGAATAGGCATAGCCAGTCTGCAATGGCTCAATGCACTGCAGCGTGTGGTGATGGTGTTTTTCATCTTGTAGGCCCTCCAAAACCCAGTTTACTGTCTCATGAAACCATGACCATAGTCTGGAAGAATCAGAAAAATAAGCCTGGAAGCTGCTGAAGTCATTGTTTGCACACACCAGAAAGGCAGCGCCTGAAAACAATAACTCTGGCTTATTTACCACATCCCATACAAACCCTGGAGTGAATTCTTCTCCTGGGAACTTACAGTTATATCCAAATGTTCAAAACTAATAATAAGTTTACCCTATAATACAATTCTGTTTAGGTGGCATTACCAGGGTTTTAAGAATGTAATGCTGAACCACAGAGAACAAAGACAAAATTGTCAAAGGAACTACTAATTGAGTGACCAATTTGGACACCAAGGGCTTGATTTTCCATAGTGCTCAGCACGTCTGTGTGTTCAAAGGGCAGCTTCAAAGCTACTTCTGGTAGTAAGGGGAACACAGCACTTCTGCAAGAAAGACCTCAGGCTCATCATAAGACAAGCTGAAGACACTGTTAGCAACTAATAGCAACTTCTGCTTAAGGAGGTTAGCACAGCACCAGAGACCAGAACGTACAGGATTCAGTTTGCCATGGCAACAAATTCAATTCCCCTAACCAAAAGGGTTTGTCTTCCTCAAAAAGGTTTGTAAAGTCCTCGACTTGCTACCAAATTAAGAAAGCGTGTGGTGAGTAACTGGGTCACAACTCTTATGGACTACTCATCTCCACTGCACAGGCTGGACTCGTTGGTGACAGCAGAGCCACCCTCTGGCCCCAGCCAACGTCCCTCCCTACAGTGCTAGGAGCAACCACCAGGCCCCCATTTACCTTGCTGTCACTGTAGGACTTCTGAAATGCTCAGTTAAAAGAAATAAGGAGGTAAGGGATGTTGTGGACTATTTCAATTTAGGTGTTTTGAATTAAGCAAAACATAGAAAGCAACTGAAAGCAATGCTCTCAGGTAGAGCATTATATGCAACTCTGAGTACAACTATTATAACTAATTCCACACACCACATGTGTTTAAGTATTTCCAGATAATACCGCTAGACCATTTAAATTTATATATATATACACACACAACCCTGTGTATATTAAAAAAAGGTAAAGGAAAGAGAGAGCTAAATGCTTTAAAACCGCACTAATATTAAATAACATTTAAAAGGATCTGCCTTGAATCTGCTAAGTCAGAAATTCCCTAAAGTATAATTACTATGATTTACCAATAGAAGGTTGGTTTCTAAAAAAAAAAAAAAGGAATCCAACAAGTATAAGCAACATGATAAATCATTACAGATAACATCAGTATCAAAACTCCCTTTCTCTCCTTTTTTCTAAAAAATAACTCATACAATAGAAAAATTCAATGAGAGAATATTCTAATAAAGCTCTGAAAATAGAAGAAATTTCAAAAGAAATTTTTGGGTTACAAAATTAGCCCAGGCGCTGAACACAGCACACAAAAAAGTTCTCATGTGCTTTCATGTTCCCACATTACATCCTAAGCTGGAAATAGTCTCTTTAATGTCTGATAAGGAAGAAAGATTAGTGTACATTATGCTAAGGATGCATGAGATGGAGAAAGAAAAAATCATAGTATCAAGGTATCAAGGCTGACAAATGGCACTAAATGGTCTGCAAGGCTAAAAAAAGTACTTGAGAAATGTTTAAGAGAAAAGCAAAAAACCCCACTTATTAGATGCATGGGTGGCCTCCTTCGCAAAGAGATTAAAGGGAGCAGGATAATTCAGTTTGGAAAGGAGTGAGAGGGAATATGATACAGGTATTATGAAATAACGAATCATGTAGAGATGGCCAAATTGGCAGCTCCTATTCACCCTTCATCTAAATTAAATGAAAACAAGTTTGAAAACACAGAGAACAAGTATTTATGCAACATTATCTGAATACAATTAAGCACCTCACAATATCTGCTACAATACTTCATTCATCTCCCCTCTCTTCACACTAAAGGTCTAACTTCAAGAGCAGTTTCAGATAACACTGGAGTTTATGAACCAGGTTAACACTAATGCTAATGCTCCTGATTCAGTACCCATCCTTATTTCCAGAAAATTAAAAAGCACTGTCACACTGATTGGTCCTTAAAGGCAGGAACTGCTGTTTTATGGAGCTAATCCCCATTCCCAGTAGCTCCTTGTGGGCACTGTTGGGGCCCCCTCCTCCTCAGGCAGACGGGCTACCAGGACATTTCTGTGGCTCGGCATGAGGGAAGGATCACATGCCGGGCTGGCAGATGGGTGTTGTGAAACGTAGTAGGATGCAGCAGCAACACTAGCTCATGTTCATCTGCCTCCTCTCGAACTGAGGAGGCCAGCTTAAGTGGAAACACTCTTCACTACTTCTACGATGTCATTTGTAGTTTGCCAAAGGGAAAGAAAAAAAAAATGTTATAAAAGCATTACTATCCACTGAACACTCATTACCCAACTCTGATTAAATGATAGACTACACAAAAGCAAGGGAACCGGCAAATTTTAAAAGAATGTTTGGAAGATACGCTGGGATAAAGGATGATTTTTCTACTTTACTAACAGCACTATACCAAGATACAATCGGTGCCTTATTGGCAGGTTCAACACTTTCCTGTGGAGGCATCAAGCACTGGTCTCCATCAGGAGGCTGTGGCTCAGCCTGACAGTGCAAGCTGCCATGTCCTGGTCTGGGCCATGAAAACTAGAACAGAATCATCTATGTTTTTTCCTTTCACCTTCAACCTTTCAGTCCTCTCAATTTTGCTACCTCCATGTCATTACAGAAAATGTGTTCTTTTTAATTGCAAGCTTTATCAGGGAAAATTGTATTTCTCCTATACACTTTACTCTCTTTTGTCTGTGTGTGCAAAAATAGCACTTTTAAAAGCTATTTTCTGTAGCTATTTAAAAGTCTTGATGCCACTTCATTACTGCTCTACAAGGCTGGTGCTAGCCTGATATTTTTAGTTTCAGCACAATAATAGTTTGTGCATTCAAAAAAATGCCTTCTGTAAAGCTGGAATCCTGCAATTATAACAAATATCTGTCAGACTAAAAAGAAAAAAAAAAAATCAATTTTCAAATCATCCTTTGGAACCTATCAACAATTACAAATTCCGAGAAATCTCTCCACAAGGGCACAGGCATAATTTCAAGAAGGGGCCACATGTATGAAAAGTGTTCCCTCTGGTACAGATATGACTGGGCTTTGTAGAAACAGAGCCAAGCCAGAGCTTGATACCAGGGAAATCTTTCCCGGGAAGGTTGTCCCATATTTTAACATTAAGAATTTCTGCTGAGATCTGCTTGTAACTATCCAAAAATTATAGAGGGAAACACAGAGGAAAATCCTGTAAAATGGATTTAGTTCACAGATTAATGCAGATAAAAAGGAAGTATATTATAACTCCGATGAGATGGAGATCACGTCTGAGACATTCCCTCTATTGTGCACAAGATGCAAAATGACAAGCTTTCAGGAAAAAGATAAGTCCTTAACAACCACTTCATGAATATCTCAAATCTCTTTATAACCAGGAAAAACTATAAAAAGATTAAAGCATTTTTCTGGAGTTATAAGATTCCTCTTCTCCCTTTTTAAAATGGTCGTCCATAGGATGCATGCCGTGCCTTTGGCTTCCCAGCAGCTCTACTAAGGAGAGCACTGCTGTGGACCGGACATTTCAGGTTTGGCCTCTAAGCAATGAAGCTCTGACTGCTGAAGGGATGGAGCTGTTGTTTGCTTGTACAGAGGCTTACAGGCACATGGGCTGCAGTGCTGGATATCCTCATCCAAAACTTTCCCTGAAGCCATCAGTACACACCATATACTTCACCTACCTAGATATGCTGGCATGACAAACCTCCTGCCCCTGAGTGCAGACCATCAGTAGCTGCCCTGTAACTCACAGGGCAGCCCACTTACCCAAGCAGTTGTAATAGCTATACCTGAAATTACATGAGTCAATCCCCACAGCTAGAGAAGATTTTTTTTCCCTTTTTTTTTTTAGCCCACCTCTCGTCGTTTGTGTGGCTGTTTCCAGGGAAAGGGGAGGAAAGAGGGCAACCTTACCTAGTCACTACTGTGAGGACTGGGCACTGAAAAAAGTAAGTGGAGAGGAATTGTAGGCAAGATTCAAGAATTGAAGCCTGGGATCAAACAAAAGCAAAAATTATATACACTTTATAACAAGGAGTGATCCTGGTAGAACAAATACACCACCTTCAAGTGCTGGAGTTACTTGAGCTGCAAAACTGAATTGAAATAAAATCCACAATAAAGGTTTCCACAGTGCTAACACAGAGATGAAAGCTTTGCAAACAACAACAATTACATCCTGTCAAAGCCTTCAGACTTCAAAAACATGAACCTTGGAGCAAAGGGGACACATAGGTTTTTTGAGTGCAGAAAATTTCTCTAGTAAAACACATAATCTAGTGGCTGCCTAATCACTCAGTCATAAAAATTAAGGTGTACATATTTTAAGCACTCAAAACCAAAGTACTAAAATCCCCCTTAAAGTTAAAGAAATATTATAATGAAATTCTGTTAAACACAAATTTACCAAGATCTGTGAGATTTTCCAGTCTACCTTAAAGAATCCCAGTATTAAGGCCAACTCATGCACTAATCTGACAGGTAAGGTTTAAGAGGATGTTTACAAATAGCCACAAATTTTTGAATGCAATTATCTAAACTAGAAATTAAGATTTCAAGAGATGCACTATGTTAATAGGCTTTGACCTATATGTAGCAAAACAAAACAATTCACAGTGTGAATGCTGAGTATTAGCTGACAGCTTATGGACCATGAATCTATGAATTACTTTTAAGAGTCAGTTTTGAAGAAGCAGTCAAATGAAGAGTAAGATCACTGGAACAATTCAAGGGAAAGGGCCACAATTAAATGAGTTAATTATACCTAGGGTGTAAGAGTGATCTTCACTTCCAATCTACTTGCATTCAGGGCCTTCTATAAAGTAGTGAGTTTTCCACTTGCAGAATGTATTCAGTCCCCAGCAAGCTCTCAAACATTGAAGCTTATTGTTCAACCACATTATTAATAAAATTAGAATGTTTCCCCTAATTTTAAAGGGGAAACAAAAGAAATGCAATCACAGAGGAGGCAAGTTTACACTGTTGCACTCATTCTGAAGTAATTATTACTCTATAGTTGTACAGATCTGAAAAAACCTACCCTCATTCCTTGCAAGCATTGGGATTCATAGAGGAAAGAGGGAATACTAAATAATGTAGATGATATATGATTTTGGGGTGTTTGCAGTTCTTTTATTCAGCAGAGCTGTCCTTCGCAAAAGTCATCCTTGTGCAAGTATCTGAGCAGTTTGGTTACACCAGACGAGACTGATACACTTGGTCTTAAGAAAAACCCATCAACACAAACCTGCTGTTTTCCAGAAGCCTGGACTCAGTTTTGATGCAGTTCTTTCTTATGCTCTGAACAGGCATTGCAAATATTTGAGTAAGTGTCTCAAGTTGTGTTTCATTGCTGCTCCATAAGTAGCTGCACAAGCATCCTCTGCTGAAAGTACTATAACTCTCTACAGCAATGCTTCCCTGAACATTAATAAAAACAATCTGTAGCAGTAAAATTTAAGAGTAAAGGTGAAGAATACTGCAGAGCATAGAGAAGTTGTATGCCATTTACCACTTTCACATTTACTGTACAACAAACTATGTTCCCTTGTCAAAACAACTCCTTCTCCTTAAAAAAACTTAAAATTTAAATTTTTTGACATTTAAAAAGCCAGCACTGTTTAAAATAAGGGAAGTAGGAGTGTAAATCCCAGTATACGCCTGTATGAATGCACACTTCATTCTGATTTTTCACTGATTCATAGCTAAATACTCAGCTTAACAGAAGGGGAATTGGATTTTTAGGCACTGAGGGAAAGAGTACTTCAGTGCTTTGCTATTGACATGGAAAGAAAGAGGAGGCGGTGTAAGAGGAACTAAGAAATCTTGGTTATTCGCCTGTTGAATATTTAGGGAGCCACAGATCTGGAAATCCTTGTTCATGGCATCTGGATAAGAATGAACTTTCCATTCAGAGCTAAGGATAGCAAGTAGATGCAGAGAGCAGTAGTAGAAGACTGCTAGAACAGGGGAAAACTTTATTTTGAAGCATTAGAGGCACTCATCCTTCACATGAGATCAGCAGCTGTGCATGACAAGCAGCACCAAATCAGGGTTGCCCCAAGAGCCTGCAGGTGTAGCCAAGGGCTGCCCGGACATCAAAATGAAGAACAGGCAGCAGAAGGAAGTGTAGCCTAGCTGGCAGGCTGGATGAACACAAGAACCAGTGGCCAGCCATTGCCAGGTCTTCTGGGGATGGAGGTGAACAGTGAGGCAGGAGTGGTCAGGAAAGATTTCTGAGGGAACTTGATCTGTGCCTTGTAGGAAGGGATATTGATGAGGTCTCCAGCTACTGTGGAAGCAATAAGTTCTAGAGGTGCTTGCAAAATGAGGGGCATAATGAAAGCCATCCCAAAAAATCTCAACAACAGCGTTTAGGGACAAGCTGCATCATAACCAGGTCAGAGAAAGGGGCAAATAGGAAGATCAGGATCCCAGGTCAGTGGCCACACAAGAGCAGCTTACCAGTGCAAGGGAACATAGGATGAACAAAAATGAGAAAGACAGAGAAACACAGTAGCTGAAGCCTTAGAAGTCACCTAATACACATTCCCTTATAACCACACCCCCTCATGCTTGGTTTCAGGGAGATAGAAATAGCTCAGCATGCTTAAACAGTCATATACCAGAAGCCTTGAAGCCAGAAAACACAAGACAACACTGACAACACAACTTTCATCGCCCAGATACTTGAAAGCAGGGGAGCAGGTTGGAGAATCAGAAGCATGACAGACGAGACCCTCTAATAAACACAGCGTGCTCAGCACAGAGGTACTCCAAGATGGTCTTCAGACATGAATCAACCAAATAAAGGTGGGCCTGGTTGCACATATTCTACTATAAAGAGAGGTTCTTAAATTATGAATAAAGACCACAAGACACAGAGCACAGCATCCCAGAGGAGATGAGAAATATTTAAATGCCAAGAAAATAAATGCAAAAGCCCAAACCACCCTCTTCTCCTGTGAAACTAGAAGCAAACTTCCCAATAAGCAATGAGAATGTGTCAGAAACTCTAAATAAAACATGGACACTGAATGTGGCAAACAGGCTTCTGCACCAGCACAGCTCCTGGAAGCATACAAACGGCACCTTTCTGCTGACTTACTGCTCCAAACTGCAAGGCAGGGGAAGCCGAGGACATCACAGGGTTTTTTTACTTTAAAAAGAGAAAATGCTCCACGCATTGGGGACCTTTTACCATCATTTAATGTCTACGACTTCAAATGAATGTGAGAATTTCAGACTAACAGGCTGCCATATTGTCCCCTCCAGGACATCACAACATCCCTGGCAGCAGGGCTGACAACACTGGAGGAGCTGCTGCCAGGCGCAGAGGCAAGCTTAGAAACCTGAACATCCTTGGCTAGTATTTAAAGTCTAAACATTCTGTACCACCCCAAAAATACATGCAACTCTTTGGCCATTCTGCCACATAGCAACAGTAAAATCACTTTTCCCTCTGCTTACTTGAGAGCACGGTTAACTTTCAAATCAGCACAAATAGTAAGCTCAGTTATGGCAGAAAAAATTATGGGATGGGGTAACATGGCCGAATGTGCTGCAGCAGCCCGTGGAAAGCAATACCCCATGAGGTCTGGCAGCAGATCAAGAGCCGTCACTTCAGTTGTTTTTCAGATTATATAGCTTTGTGAAATTATTTTGGTAATATTCAGCCTTCTAAAAACCTCTCTATGGAAAGTGGTCTTTTCCAGTCCCTTATTGTTGAGCTCTTACCCACCAATGCACAATGTGCTACTGTAGTTGTGCTGGCTACCATGCCAGCTGCACAGTAGTGGTACATGCTGCTGAACCAATGAGACCAACCCAGAACACAAGGAATGTCTCCCTTTCCAGCCTCCTCTTTAATTTTAGTGCACACACAGCTCTGCTGCCAGGGCAGGCCATGCCAGGCAGATATTTGATTTGTAAACAGACACTCCAACATGCTCATCTTAGCTGCGGGCTCCAACTTATCTGCTGTTATTCCCAACTAGCATGCAGGAAAATTTCTGGATGTAACCTTATCTGCAATAGTGAGCTTTCACAAGAAAAAGGCAGACAGTTCAATACATTTTGATGACCATATTAGTTTTTCCTTGAAGAAGCAGGAGAAAACCCAACCCAGACTTTCCCCTTGTCACCCTCCAGCCCAGTTCTGGGGTGTTCAGGAACAAAAAACGCAATTAAGGCAGACACACTTTGCCTCTGCACACTATAACATGCACAGGGTGTGCCCTCTTTGTGGTTAATGAAGGCTCTCATGCCTTCCAATATGATAAAGGAATCACCTCAGGGTTAACGCTCTGAAAATATTAATAGATGGTGACAAGGAACCATGCAAGCTTTATTTTTTGCATTGTTTCCCACCAGGACAATGCAGGGCACTCCTTAACCTCTATCAGCAATGGCCATCACAGAAGAGCTCCTAAAGTGCACACCAGGTGTTATCACAGACACACTTAACTCCGAGAAATTGCCTTGGACCCTCCTTTTTCTGGCAGCCATTTCAATACACAGTCCTAGATATCCAATTTCAGTCAACTGGCATCTTCTAAGGTTAAATTTATAAAGTGGTTCATTTAATGTTCATTTCTGCATGCTCAGAGATGATTTCACTGACAGATTTCACAAGACAGATTTCACTTTCAGTTTGCCTGGTATTTTTTTCCTTGATCCTTTCAGAAGAATCCTCACAAGAATGGACATTGACAAAAATGTCAGCAACCTACTTCTAGATGAGAAAACGACCAGGCCTTCTGGACTGATGGACCAACTGCTCCAGTCTCAATCTTTCCCTTGAAGTCATCTCAATGCTAACTTATAGTGCTTTTTTTAATGGATTTTTTTCCTTCCAGGAGTCTTGACTAAAACTAGAGGACAAAATTTCCCCTCAGTACATTTACAAGAGCAGGGCATCGTATGTGAAGGGATCTAACACGACAAAACCAAGCAGTGGGCTTTCCAGGGGGAATAAAAAATCACTTACTCCCCTTGTCCTCCACCTTACCCCTATCCATTTTGGATTTTTTTAAGTAGAAAAGTTACCTCTTTTCTTCCCAATATCAAGCTAACAAAGAAATTCTGATGTGACAATGATACAGAACCTGAGTCTTTGAACAACAATGCCTGTATGAGATGATGTTCCTTACTGTTTTGGCTGCATTAAAACTCCTGTTAAAATCTTCAGTGCTTGTGGTATTTTTATATCTTCAGACAAGAAATGAGGAAATAACTCAAGAGATGTCTGTCCATATTCTGGGAAAAGGAAGCCTGATTTATCTGCACTCTTGACTACATCTGTGACTACATGTTACATAAATACTTGGTATAATTTTTTAAAAAGCCAACAAATAATCATTACCCACTTCCTCTCATCTGTTTCTTGTTATGGTACAGGTAACACCTTCAGCTGGCTTTTCAACACAGGAGAAATGCTAAAAGCAAGTTTTAACCAGAAAAACCTGAAGCTAGTGAAGATACTTGTCATATTAACCATGTTAGCACATTCTCCTAAGTAATATTGTAATATGGAATATTGTTCTCCTAGAAACATCTTAGAAAAACATTCAAATTAGTTTTGGCAGTTGGCAGATGTAAGTCTAAGCAAATCCATCCTTGGGATAACTTAAATTTGTTCACAGAAGTGGTCCAGCCCCCCATTTCTCTCCACATTCCTGCACAGGTCTTCACTGTCACTGCTACAGATGTGGATGGCAGCTGCCTGTGCTTGAATGCATGCAGCTGACTATATACTTTTTCTAAAAGTTAAAATAGTGTCCTTCTACTGTGTACAAATGCATATCCACACACAAAACATACTATACATATTCATTCATAACCCTCCTACTTGCAGGGTAACAGGACTCAGCATGGAAGAGCAAGCTGACTCGAGAAGCTGCTTCAGGCATAAAAACATAGGTTGTGGGATGTGTTCACAGCACACACATCTCAAAGAACTCTGCACAGCATTAGCATAGGGTGAATATTGGTCACTTCACTCACAATTGGTTCATTTAAAAAGTGACATATGGAATATTGTTTACTCAATTCAGCATCTTGTCATAGCATTGTGTTTATTATTATAAATACAGTTCAAGTGGCCTCCTAAAGGTATTCATAGTTAAATACTCCTCAGGCAAAACAGAAAAAAATATGACTAGAACTCACATCAGCAGCTGAGAGCAGGTCTACCAGGGACAGTTTTACAACACCAAAAATTACTAATTTAGGAAAAGATGTACAGCAGCCGTACAATACACAGTAGGCCTCGTGCACATCTTTCTATAAGACAGAAACCCTGTACTCTGAGACCTGAATACCGTACTTTGGATATGTACACACCCTGTACTTGTGTTCCCTTATCTCAATATTGAGGCACCTGTGGTGTTTTCCCCACAGACACTATTTTGAAGAGGACAATGCCAACATGGACACACGCAAAGCTGCATGCACAGAACACTGGCTTAAAGTTCAAACGCTTTCACTGGACTTCAGCATCTGCTGAAGTCCAGTCAACCCAACCACCAGTGCTCATGCCACAGTGGGACTACAGCTGAGGACCAAATCTAGACCTTGCCCCACGAAAACTGCAGCCACCTGGTGTCAGAACCAAGACTAGTCTGATGCATTAGACTGAAGTTGGTTTTGACTTTTGGTGGGGTCCCCAAATTCTGTAAATAGTTATATGAAACACCATCACTAGAGCTATTCAAGGTTTAAACACCAGGTCATTTCACCCAGCCTAAGGCACAATCATCTACACCTCAGTGATTTCAAGTCAACCTTTGAATATGTACAGTCAGAGTATGGATGAATTTTAGGCACTCACCACTCCAGATATCCTTCCCATATCACCATGGATTTTATATTTATTAAGACTTCTACCATTTCACAACAGGTACTGAAACATTTTATGCACTTGAAGACTTTCATCTTCATGAAAGGCAGTAGAAAGACCTAATGCCCTTAGGTCTTTCTTGGTCAGCTTTTACTTCTCCAGCTGGAGATACCTTCAAAGTTGCCCATATACATCTTACAATGGCTCACAAAGAGCAAACCCAGGCCTCCAGAGAGACACTTGGGTAAAGAGACTAAAGAAGAAGTTGCAGAAGCAGAGAGGAGGATGTTCATCTCAAAGGAGGTGGCAGTGTGAAGTAAAGGGAAATACCTACAGCCATTCCACTCAGCAGTGGGAGAATATCATCTGTTAAAACTCTTGTCTCTACAAATATAATTTGATATACCAGTAACTGGCATAGAGTAGGCCTATATTCATCAAATCCTTGACTAAATTTCACTTTTAAATTATCCAAGATACTCCAGAAAATGAATGCTTAGATTCTGCACTTCATCATTCTCTATTGCTTTAGAAACAGTACCAAGGTGTTTGCAAGCTCCTTAGTTTTGCTCTCAACTGAACCAACTATGAAGTACAAGTTATGCAGCATTAAAAGACAGAAATGGGGTCATAAAGCAAAACACCATTTGTTAATATAAATCTGTACATGAGTGCATAGGCACAAAACATTACCATCCATCTTTTATACAGTTCACATACTAGGGGAGCAAATAAGTACAGCTGTGTAAACACATTTGCCCTTTAAATACAAAATATGTAAGGAAAAAAGCAGTATTACAAGGATTTATTTTTTCTTCTCTTTAGTTTTTCCAAATCTACTTTCTATTGTGTTCTTAAATGGAAATTAAAAGCATTGTAGAAGTATCAAATAGGTGTGCAGTGGTTTGAAGAAAAAGGGAAAACAAAGCTAAGGGCACATGGAGCTGATTGCAGCTGTAAATAGAAAAGATAGCAAAGGTTTGGTTTAGGGGTTTGAAGGCTGATATTTTTTACATATGATTTTTGCCTTAAAAAAAGCCTCTAAATATGGCAGTGGGAGCCAGTCATGAAAAGCAGTTAGAGTAGTGCAGAACAAGTGACAACACAAGAATGCCTTACCAATCACAACAGTGCCATGAACGCAACAGGCGACAACCTGAGTTTGTGACAGAGGTGCCTCAAGATGCAACAGCACACACTACAAAATCTCTTGATTCTTGGCCATAATCAGCTTTGGAAAATAAAGTTCTTAATAAATTTTCTTTAAAAAGTTTGAGAAAACACTTGCAATTTCAGCTTCAAAGCTCTGTAAAGGTTTAACTGCAATATGTAAGTACACATCACCAGCACATGACCCCCAAGAAGTGCTGTGAGCATACCAGGCAGGAAACCATCTGTATGCCTGTCCTTCATTTGTTACACCACGAAGAAAGAGCAGCCATCGGTCACCCTAAACCTTTCAATACATGCTCATTTTCTAACCATTAAAGAGAAGGCAAATGGTTCAAGTTCTGGAGTTACCAACTGCAAGCTCAACTAGAACCATAATTACAAAATTCCAAGTGGTAAATTATGTATGGAGAGGCTGAAATATTCCGGGTTTTTGTGTAAAATACAATCACCTCTTTGCACTGGCCAATAATAATAAAAACTGAATAAATGCTCCATTGTATATACCTCTAAACGACCCCATGGAAGTATAAGTTGTGCTGTCGCAGTGGTTACAAACCACCAATCAGCTCCAAAAACCACTCAGTTTTCTAACTTGGATGTCAAAACTTAAATTCCATAATCCAGAACAAGCCAAGCAGCAGAAGAGCTCAGCACCCCTGCCTTTCCCAGCAGAGATAACAAATATTCTAGACTCTCAAAAGTGTGTCCCATCTTACTTATTTGCCTTCAAAAAAATCAAACCCTCACAACAAGTATATTGAGGTTTATTTTTCCAGTGTCAGCTGCTAAGTAAAGAAAACAGCATGGTTCTCTACCAAGCATCACCAAGAAGAATACACAGGCAACCATAAAACCAGCACTCACGCACAGCTCCAAATCTAATAATGAGCACGCAGTTGTAAATCTGGTACGAACCAGACCATGCGAGGATACGGCCATCTGTGTAACGACTGCAACGCAAGGTAAGGCTGCCTCCCTCGTTAAAAACACCAGCACAAAACCATGCATGTGAAGCACATGCCTGTTTACAACAATAACTGCCCAAGAAAAGCTCAAACGACTGCAAAGCTGGTGACAAGATAGTGCAGTTCAGCCTTACACAGCTGTGTGAAGTGTTGTGGAAATCAGTTCATGCCCTGCAGTGCTTATCCCTGCCAAGGAGGCTGCGCTCCCAGCACACACAGGCAGAACCAGACCCCAGGGCTTCCATGCAGGAACACCTGGGAGTGGCTGCAGCAGGCAGAGCTGCCCTTTGCACTGCACCTCTGAGCACGTGAACAGCAAGAACAGAGAGCGTGCCTTGTAACCAAGAGAGAGGAGAGAGAAAGCCTAAGGTGGGAGCCAGATGTACACCTGCATCTTCACCAGCTGCAGCCCATGTTCTCCTGCACCATGTCTCCACACTGCAGCTCTGGCCAAGCCAGGGGCACTCGATGGCAAAACCATAGCAGATGGTGACAATGGGGTGAGAAGCTGGAGAGGCTGGCTGGCCACAAATCTCACCAAGTGAGTCCGGGCACTGCTTACAAAGCTGTGCAGCCACTCCACCAAGGGTGTCAACCTGTTGGATGCCAACAGAGGAAACCCTTTCATGCTTAGAATTTTTTTTAAGCTGTGTTTCTTCTCCTTTTTGATTGTTGCTTATGAGCTGTGAAAGACTTCAGTGAATTATATATTTTCATGCATCATGAGTCATGTTCCTCCCCTTCTCTTTGTCCCAACCATACGCTGTTTTTGCGACCGATTCAAAAATGCAGGGACATGCATTTCTCTCATACAACAGGGTTTTCAGAATTATTCATGATTTAGAAATGCACAGCTTAATTTGTACTGCTTTACAGCCTGGTCTCTGTCTTTTAATGCCGTGTAACTTGTTCTTTATAGTGGCTCAAGCTGGGAAAGAAACTAAGCGCAGCTTGCAAACTCCTCAGTTCTGCTTCTAAAGCAATAGAGAATGATGAAGTACAGAGACTAAACATTCATTTTCTCAAGGAGCTCAGATTATTTTAAAGTGAAAGTCACTCAAGAGTTTCATGGGTATAAGTGCCAAGGAATTCCATGCAACACCAAGTGTTGCTGTAAGGCAGGATACGGTGCAAGCCCTAAGAGCTATTCTGTTTGAAACTGCAATCATTTTGGCATAAGCCAAACTATATTTGCAGAGCCAAGGCTCACTGCAAATGCTGCTTCCCAGCACTAAATCTCTGAGTCTTTCCTCTACTTGGCTAGTCCCATCAGGTTTTTCCCCACAGCGCTGGTCACTCTCCATGTGCCACCACTTGAAAAAACACAAAACTACTCTGAAGGCATCTGCAGCACAGTAACGAGAACTCTCCAAGGCCCACAAAACATGACCTCCAAGGAACAGCTGAAAGACTTGCAGTCATACCAGCTACAAGAGAAAGGCCCAAGGGAAGTCTTGAGCCTATGCAAGTATGAGGAAGTAGAGAGAGAGGGGGCACAGGGAATTTCTCCACCTAGAGCAGCAGATCTGCTGAGTTGTATGCTGGCTACCACAATTAGCAGTTATAACCACACCAAGAGAACAGGAGGCTGATGAGCAAGGCCATATGAGGAGGCCATGAGATAGACTACTGCTCTCTTATCAGCACCAACCTAGCAAAGCAAAGCCCTGCCCTACCAAAATCAGTTCTTGCTCACATCTCTTACACTTTCACAGCCTGTCCCTGGCCCATGGATGCTGCTTGCTCAGCCAGCCCCACACATCACATTTCCGCTGCTGCAGAATTTTCAGGGCTGCCAGACCAACATGTTTCCACTGCCTGGGCTGGGCGGGGAACAGAGTCCTTTGCTCACACAGCAACCACCCCCAGCACTGTCCCCTGCTCAGAGCCTGCTTTGCCTGTGCCATCCTTACACCACTCCCACACCACATGGCACCGGCACACTGGGAGGACAGTCTGGAGCAAACCCACCCATTTCTTTTGGGCAGCAGATATAAAGACACACAAACTATTGTATGCTCTTACTGTAAAGGTAAAGCAGGGGGCAAAGGAAGCAGGGAAGGAAGGAAGCTACATTAAGCTTTCAGTTAGTTAAAATAAATCTCTCTTCCCCTCCCCTTCCCCCTGGCCTCACATACCCAGCTCTAAACATCCCCCTTCCCACTCTCAGCACAGAGAGTTGTCTCTCAGGATCAGACTCCAAATGCAGGCTTTGTGCTTCAACCAGGCTGTGCTCTGAGGAATTGCTTCCTGAATGACCAGAGGGAAACACCACATGGTGTCACAGCACAGCCCACAGGTCTAAAGCAAAAGTTTTGTGGAACACATCTGAGGGAAGTACAGCAACCTTCACATGGTACACCCAGTGTCACGCCAGTAAAACAGCATGAAATGCTTTCAGGGGCTTAACTAGTTCAGCTTTTTTGGAAGACAGGTATGACAAAAGCACAGTCAAAAATAGACCAGCTTTGGCTAATACAACTGATTATTCTTTTAACAAGGTCTCAACCACATCTGAAGTGGTTTCAGTAATGGTGATAACAACAAAGACAGAAAACAGGAATATGACTTCACAAGTGAAACAAGTGCTTAAAATACTCAATAAAGCACAAGTATCACAAAGGGCATAGATGCCTTAAACAGGCCAAAACCCACATCTGCCCTCTTTTCAGTGACATTATAAGAAGTTATTGAGAGCATTACAGAAATGCTGCCCAACCTTGCTCATACACAGAATCGATAAAATTGGAAGTTCTATGTATTAGATTAGGACACAAAAAAACCCACCCCAGAACACCTCTTGAGTAAAAATGTGCCTATTTGAATAACTGCTTAAATAAGGGAGCGACTCTTTAGACAGCTAGGAAGCCCACGAGTTTGTAGCAATGTCAAACTGCCCTATTTTTAGCATTGTGTGTCAAGGGCACATGCCTAGAAAGCACTTGCACTGCTTCAGCAGTTTACAGGAAAAACAAGGTAGACAAGCACATGCTTATTTACAGAGAGATGAGCCCAAATCTTGTGTGTGAATGACCACATGGGACTGCTTCAGTTTTACAGGGTGACTCACCAGGGCAGCATCAGGGCTCCTGACAGCCCCGGAGCTCAGTGCTAGCGGAAGGAAATGGCTGCATAGCACTCAAAAATCCTGAAGCAGCACGAGAGGGGCTGGGCAGTAAACTGAAAGCTAATGGACTATATTAATGTTTTTCAAGTAAAAAGAAATCTTTTCAGATAGGCAAGAATGGTAAAAAGACTGCCAAAAAAAAAAAAAGTGAACTGTTGTCAAAGACCTTACATTCCCCACTGGTTTTCTATTTTAGGTTCTACATATGACTAATTTTCAAACTTTTCAGTACCTCTAGCATCAGCTGTTCAAAAAACCCGAGAAAAATGTTTCATCACTGGATGAAAGCCTGTACAGCCATCTAAAGGAAGCAAGATGCCTTAATCCTGACCACCATTTCTACTGTTATTCAATACTTCCAAAACTCTAACACTGTGCATAACACTGTAAAGTCACGCTTTACCAGGTAGCTGTCATTTTTAAAAGGAAAAATTATCAAACAACAAAGGTTTTGCTAATACATATAACACTTGACCCTCACACTACCCACTACTTATATACCCACTAGCCACTGTCACGGACAAGGCCACTGCATTTTCCATTATCAAGTGTCCTTTAGTTGAAATATCAGCTGAATCGTTTCAAGCAAATTCTTTACTGTGAGGCACTGGCAGACTCACTGAGCATCTTTACACTTAGCTAATAAGCTTTCAGTGAGGAAGACAACAAGGACTAAAAGATGCACACTTCCAGAAAACTGGATATAAACTCCTTCTTTCTCCATTCTAGTGGCATGGGGGCACCACAAGAGCTGTGCTTAGACCATCTACAAGCAATTAAGCAAATCTTTGGTCAGCAGCAAGGTCAGATCTCCAAACCTTCACCAGCTGCCTCAGAAAGCTAGCATGGCCGTATGTAAACGAACAGAACAACTATGAAGCACTGCATTGCCTGAAAACATGGCAATAACCAAATAAAATAAGATTTTAATAGGACAAATGTATGTGCAAGACAAGCAGCATTCTACCTAAGGTTACAGAAGGGTTTCTGTACCCAAGAGTTTTATTCTTCAAAGTTATGCGCATGCCTATCCCATCAAAAAACCTTACAACTTGGTATGTGGTCCACAGCATCCTCAACAGGTTTGCAAAAAACAGAAATACTAGAGCAGGTACTAATTAACAGCCCATGGCATGCTCTGCTCATTCTGAATGCAAATATGAAAATGAGCTGCCACATGGTCTTCAGAGCTCTAGTGGACGAAGCCATTCAGCTGTTACGGGACTGAAGTCAGAAACTGGAAGAAAAACAACCTAGGTCAGTTTACTTGAGTTTTTTAATTGCATAGAAAAATCTTCACAGGTATGCTGACTTCAACACCCATTTTCACTAGTCTGAGAAGCTACCTTAAGTTCTGTTCAAGGAAAGTTAGCAGAACTTTCAAGACTATCTCCTTTTCAAACTCTCATAGATAATGAAACACTTAAGTGCTGTGTGCTGATCAGCATGGTCCACAGACTACAGATACTCCAACAACAAGTACATGTTACAGCTACATCCAGTGTTATCCATACAGAGTCCAGGAAAGAAGACAAGGTCAACTAGCAAACAGGTCTGAAGGCAGGAGGAGATGGCACAAGATGTGATCAGACATAGCTCTGAAGGGTTAACAGAATGACAGTGTTGCTTTAACGGCCTTGGCTGCTGCGACTGATGTGCAAACTCTGCTGTTCTTAGGACAGTAAATAAGGACAGCACCGGACCACCGTGTAAAATTCCTGTTGCCAGCAAAACAAGAAAACAAATACAGCTTGGGACTGAGAGGGTGGTGTGGGGGGAGAGGAACAGAGTGGAGAGATATTTGCATCTCTTTTTGGCTGCATTAGTAAATAAGGTGTTGAGAAACAGAAATCCCACCAATTTTCCATAGGAACAGATGTTTGCTTAACACTACCTCACTTTCAACACTTGCTCATAGAGAATACATCACACAAAACATGCTGCTAAAAAAAATAAGGGAAAACAGAATAAAACAAAAGACAGTTCCAAGTTACTGTGTCAGGATAAGCAAAGTAGGACATGGACCTAAGCCCCATGTTGCACCTTCTCTCCTAAACATGATCGTACTCCTGTGCTACTACTCAGGTGATCTGTGTAAACCACGGGTGACATTTACACAAACTAGCCCAGCACGACTACTTTGTCGAGCATCCACACCGCTGAAGTTCAGAGAGCTCAACTCTAAAGATTTGTGGATGTTCTACTGCTGAAAATTACCCAGCTAAACCCTACAGCCCAGGGGTGAAGGTAATCTGCCCTCCAAGCTCAAGCAATTACTAACTGGGTTGCTGCATGTTGACCTTAAAACCTTGATCTCAGGTATGGCATGTGGCTACCTTTGTCCTTCCCCTTCTCTCCCAGTCATGCAAAGCACAAATTGTGTCACCCCAGGCCACCTTTAACCCTCAGCTCCAACCAAAGTCTGCCTACACCACCAGCCCTCCAGCTCTGACCCTCTGGGACTGCCTCATCTAGACAGGGTTTTGCACATAGTAAAGCATCGGGAAAGTAAAAAAAAAAAAAAAAAAGAAAAAGGAAGAAAGTAAGGGGAAATAGGTATATAACTGCATAAATCTCGAGGCATCAAGGTTGTTTTTTATCATTTTGCTTCAAAATATTAAGTAAGTGAAATTCTGCATTCTGAAATAATTTGCCTAAAATGAAAGCAAATACTGTTTTAAAAACACTGTCTTAATACAAAATGCAACAACCTTTCACTGGCTTCTGTTAAAACAATGTCACACCAAATGTCCACCAAGTCAATAGCTTGTTCAAAAATCATAGGTCAGTGTTTCTAATCTAACAGCAGTAATATACTACAGTGTTATTCAAGGCAAATGTTTTATTTTAAAACCTCAGTTAATAATTCTAACTCTTCATTGGAAGTGTTCTGAAAGTGTGGTTGCCCTTTTTTTTTTTCTTTCAGATGAACCGAGGGCCTGACAGAAAGATCATCCAAAATCATGTACATCTTTTAGATAATGGAAAAGAACTATGGATTTCAAGACCTGATTATACACACATGAAGAGGCAAGGCTGAGAAAAGCAGACTGGTTTAGAACCTCCCACGAGTCACTGAATTTGGAGTTCCCGTTACTTTAAGCCCAGCCTATCTTTAGAATTAAGTTCTGCTAATTGGAAGATGTAAAAGCAACAATATTACTAAGAGACACATTGCTCAAGTGCAGAACTCACCTCGATTAGTTGTTTTTCCTGCAACTCCATGCATAGACAAGTTTTTGTAGTAAAATGGACAGGAATTTTGAAATTTAAATACATTACTTTTTTATCAGTGTAACTTAATTCTTATATTTATGCACATTTTAGGAGGCATGTGTACTGCTCTTAAGTCCAACACTCTCAGTAAAGTGCTAAATAAAACACAGTAATTTATATAATGAATCATAAAAAGAAGCTTCACTCTGAAGAACTAGTATATAAGAAAAGATACAGAGCTTTAAGTCTTCTAAAACTTAATGACTGTGAAATTTTTTCTTCTTAAGATTACTACCACTGTTCAAGAAGAGGAATTTTCTTGCATATAATGGAATTGGCCAGCCAGGAATCACTGAGGTGACACACTTAAAAAGTTAGAATTACACTGGGTTTTAATCATAACTTCAATACAGTAGGAGGATATGATCTGGTACAGTAACAAATATAAACATTTACCATCATTTTGACATTGCCTTCATTATAGCCCTCCTTTAAAGCTGTACCTTTAGTACCTTGGCTTTCCTGGCATCAACATTTCCCAATTTGTTGCCACTGTATTAAAGGCAAAGGCAAAACCAAAACCAGCGAGGTAGGCAATCACAGTTGCACTGTAGAAAACTCTTAGGATTCCACTGAAAGTAACTCCCAAAATAACTTTAAAAAACCCCAAACCACACACACACACACAAAAATAGCTCTCACACAAACAACCAAGTTTCATTTTTACTATACTTCTTTTAAATCATTAATGAGTCATCACTTAAATCACTAGCTATGTTTATAAAGAATTATTCATACAGTAAACTAGCATTCATAAAATGAAACTGTATACATTTCATATACCATTTTTTTCTCCATTAAACTAATTAGAGACACAGGAATTCACTGATTTGCAGGAGGCGGTGTTGATTTTTTTTTTTAGATTAGCATTTTGAAGTGTATTTACCACAAAAGTTGTGTTTCACCTCATGGCAAAAGCTCAATGTCTCCTACTTACTTAGCCTACACAAAATTTTCCTCTTTACCAGAAGGGTTTTCCACCAAAAATGAGACCAAGAAAGATTGTGGTGTAGCTGAACAACATAAAATGCAATTAGTGGTAAAGTCTTTGTAGGTTGTGTCATTTCATATTCTTTCCGTGTCTTCATGGGGCAGTGAAGGCCTCATTAGAAGACACTCCAAGCAAAGACTGACTCCTGCAATCACTGCCCACTTTGATTAGTCTTAATCTTAGTGGAAGCTCAGCAATTTTCACTGATTGCTTGTTTGAGGGACTCGCGATTTGCGCAATGTTTATTTTGGGCTGTCACTGAGGGAGGGGTGTAGCCAAATGGGCAGTCTCCCAATCCAGATCACACAAAATCCAGCACTCGCACTCTAGGAACATCTCAGCCTCAGCCAAACCCAGGGAGCCTGCCTGCGTTGGGAAGGGTTGTGCTGGGCAAGACCCACCCAGAGGACTCTTGCGAGATGGAAACTGCCTCTCCACACCCTGGCAAGCCCCACCAGCTGAAGCACAGCCCAGAGACAGCAGGAGAGGGTGGTGGGGACAAACTTTGTAATGAGGTATCACAGGTTACAAAGTGAGGAGCACAGATGTCCCCCAAGAACTGTAAGAAGCACCTATGAAGAACTGTATGACGCAAGATGGACTCATCATGGACAAGAGGGAACCCAGTGCACAGCACACTTCAGGAATATTTTTAAAAACCTGTATTCCTCTCCTAAACCAAACTAGAAAATCCAAACAACAAATACCTTTACTTATGGTGGACTTCCATCCACACACAAACCCCGATTTCGCTAAATCAGTGAAATATGCAGGACACACATTAAAGAGCAAGAGCCCTGCTCATTCAAATGTCTCTGATGATCCCAAAACAGACTTTTATGTGGAGCAGACCACTTCCAGTGCAAGTGGTATGCATCATGGTACCTGCATCCAGTAGTCAGTACAACCCTGTGGGTTGTGTATTTTGGGTGATAGCACATGTTCAATGTTCTCACATTACTCAGTGAAGAGTTTGATGAAGTAGCTATTAGAAATAAGAAACAAATTTAACTTTCAGATATATTCCAAAGTTATTCTGTATATCTTATGTCACAAGAAAACAGAAAGGAAGAAACTATGCCTTTTAGTTTCCCACATTTCTCTCTAATCTTCTGTTTTCTTGCTTCCTGGAATAAAGATCTTCTCACTGATAGATTGTGAAAGGCTAGGCTGATTAATAAATTCAACAGATACACAACAGAGGAGACAGCAGCTACAATAGCATGGGACTGCAGGAAAGTGCAAAGACCATAATAATGACCTCCTTATGACTGCAGCTGGAGTCGAGCAGCAGGATTTCCTTAGACAGCATTGCTACATCTGGATCACTCTCCAAGGGAAATGAAAAGCAATGCTTCTATGAGATATTCTGCCAGATATGCCAAAGCTACGAAAGCATGAAAGAGGCAATGATGATATGAATTGAAATGCTAGCAAAAATAAAGGGGAAGTTAATGCACCCTGGCACAATAGTTACCTCTGTTTCAGGTGACCATCATACCTCAGCAAGGAAAAACACAAGCATCACATAACAATGATCAGCAGAAATTAGTTACAATCAGATGATGGGAAGTTAAGCAACACAAGCAGCAAGGTGAAAAAAGCAGAACTCAACAAGGTAAAGGAGACCTAAAAATGTGTGAACAAGCGAAGTGTTATTCAGACATTTTTGAAGAGAAAATCAGTGTGCAGAGCTGCAAACTAATACTTCTAGAGCTTGGTTCTAGAAGTGACTTGCAGAACAGCATAGGCCACAATCAGTTCTGTATGAAACATTTGCTGTGCTGATAATATTTATATCTATCTTTCCCAAATTCAACAAATATACTTCTAAACCCGTAACAGACTATGACTTGATAGCAATGGATAGGGAATTAGGAGGTCTAAGCTTACTTATGGTCACTTCCATCCTGTATATTTCACTTGCAGATTTTTGCATTCATAATGACCATGAACGACTGAAGGAAGTTGAGTATTCTATGGGTTATAGCTTTATACACAATATAGCCACAACATAAAATCTTACTTTAGGATCTTGTGTGCATCTGATACACATGCTGACATTTATCAAAGGTGCAAAGATTCCTGTTATGGACTACCAAAGAATATGAAGGCTTTATATTAGGAATACCTCTCTGAGCTAGCAAAATATAAAACTTCCTCGCAGTTCTCGTTATACAGATTTTTTTTAATTTAGAAAATTAATTCCAGTTTTCCTTAAAATTAAATAGAAGCAGAGATTTTAGACAGAATTCATAGAGAGCATCCATGAAGTTGCAAGTGGTGAAGTAATCTCTTAGTTCTAAAATAATGTTTGCCACATCACCCACCAGGTATTTCTTGTGCCTACAAACAACTGTAGTGTTTCTACAATTGTCATTTTCCCACTAGAACAAGAAAAAATAAATGGATCTGAAAACCTACTTCTTCTGGTGAAAGAAATACTCAGAATTATATAATTCCAACTACTTATTCCTCATACTCTCCAAATATAATAGGTTTAAGATTTCCCACCCCTTCACTTTGGGCATCTTCAAGCACTGCTGGAATGCTAACTGTCTCTATATCCTCCAAATTTTGGCTATCAAATGATTTGGAAACAATGACATTTCCAGCACCAGGACAACACAAAAACTGGGAAAAAATCCACACACAGAGATTCAAAACTCTTTAGTTCAAGCTCATAAAAGACCTTCTCCATACCAATGTAACCAGGCACTGGTCCCTGGCAAGGAGGATAAGATGCCCTCTGTCCCCACCCCTGTCCTGATCTTTGAGGGAAGCAAAAGGCCCAGGAAAGCTGTGTGTCCTACAGATCCCAGGAGGCCTTCTAGCACCCGTGAAACACAGCATAAGGATGTTACCACATAGCTGCTGTGGTTAGAGCATGGAGAACCAGGAGGTGGGAGTCAAGAAAATAAAAGCAACATCCTCCAACAGTTAGTTGAAAGAAAAAGGGAATTGCAGAGCACTCTTATTTGCCAAAAAGGACAGGACACTTGGCTCACAGGCTAGGAGTCTCCTTTTGGGGCAGTACATCTCCAGGTATGAAGCCTTACCCATAATTTGCAAGGCTAGAAAGCCATTGGTAAACAGCCTGCTGAAAAAATACACCCCAGTGCGCACCAGGACAGCTCACAGCACCTACACTTTTCTGCTAACACCAGCATCAGAAAGGTTACCAAGCAGGTAAGGTAACAGACGCTTCTTTTTTAGCTCACTTTTTGCTCAGCTCGGAGAAAGAAACCGAACTGGTGAAAAGCAAATACTTTGCAAGGAGGAAGATGGGGACTTCAAATGAGAGAATAAATCATGGACAACCACAATGGGGTTTTTTTCAGTTAAGGTTATGAAAATGCTTGTTAGCAAGTTTTAAATACAAACGGAGAAAGGGTTGGGTTTGTGGTTGTTGCTGGATTATTTGGGGTTTATTTTTTAAGTTTTCTTCTTCACAGACAAAAATTGGGATTCGGCTCATGGTAAAATTTTCCTTTGCTGATTTATAGAAATACCCCATAATATCCTTCATCTGGCATCAGCCTAACAGTCTGGGAGGATCTATTTAAAAGCATTTTTTAAAGTTTAAGTAACTGTGCATGAGATGTTAGAACTCAGCTAGAGTCTTTAATTTTCAACCTTTTTATAATCTGCATTTTTCTTTTGCCAAGTTTAAGATGTCAAAAAGAAAAGCAGAACTAATATTCAGTATCTGTAATTAACTTCCTAGACACAAATTGAATGTGATGATATCAATGTCCTGAAACCTAGTATTCAAATGATCCCTCACCTGATTATAAATTTACCATTGCCTGAATGAGAGAAAACGCTTGTGAAAAGAAGTGCGTACCTTTATCTGCCCTGATTAGATGACAAAACATAAACACTCTTGAGAAGTATTTCTTTTTCCACATTAAAAAAAAAAAAATTCAAACTCTTAACTTTTACAACTAAGAAGCTTTTGCCATGACCCAAAGGAATGACAGTGAACCAAGTCAACATGCTGGAGAGGTCAGTAGGGCTTTTTAGGGGCTTCCCCCCACACACAGATTTCTCTGTCAGAAAAAGTAATCAGTGCCCACTCTTATGCTTTAGGCATTAGCTTTATCATTATTCATTGAAAATTTCCCATTCAGACTGAAGGCAACTTTTTCTCTTACTTGCAAAATGGAAATTTCTTCTGTCCCAAATCCAGTCACATGAACTTGGTTAGATATAAGAAGGCAGGAAAGATAATATTTTCTACCACATACAGAGTAGAAAATAGTCGAAGTTCTGCTGGAACAGCTGTTGATAATTTCTGGTTGTACTTACTTCCACTAAAACTAGAAATCTAAAGAGAAAAACTGTCAAACGCCACTGCACCACGAAGATTTTTCACTCCACTAGTTACAGGGCAGTCTACAACCTGCTTACTCCTCAAATATGATTTGAGTCAGTACAGAAAACAGCATATTACTTTACTTCCACTCCACCTTTTCACACAACCTGTACCACTTGCTTCTCTGAAAGGGGTAAAATCTGCTGCAAGTCAGAAGCTCTGTGGTCTTTTCACTTATGTATTTGATCCGGTGGTGTTCATGTTTATTAAAAATACTTTTAACAGCCTTAAACACTGCAGAGTTCCACATCTGTGATCGCATTAGCAGGGTAGTGCACGTGGGGACCCTTCCTGGTGCCAAGCACTGCAAGGGATGGGCTTCAAGAGCAGCAGCAGGGATCTCCAACAGACACTCCTGTGCTCTACCACCAAAAACCTGCTGCCCCTCAGCCCAGAACAAGTACCTCTTGCCTTGCAGAATCCTGGGGTCAGCTCCAAGCAGCTTTGTATCAGCAGCCTGGCATGGCCAGGAACAGATTTTCAAGTTTGCCATCACCCCAGCACAGGAAAGATCATATGACCAAACAGACCTGATGAGTTTGCTCCTAAATCTCAAGGTCAGAAGGTCTCCCCTGCACTTGTGAACCTCCCACCAGCTACTAAATCAGGTGGTCTCACTGCATCAAAAATGCAAGCAAAAGCCAGCATTGTAGCTTCCTTGCCAAGCAGAAAGACGTCTTACAAGTTACAGGTAGGAGGCAATGCTTTTAATCCCACAAAGCTCAGAAGATAATACCATGCAGAACAATTGAGAGCAATGCAAAGTAGTCAATGTAATCCAAGGATGCTGGAGGCTGCAACTCTAACACCCCTTACATCTTGCAGTCTCAATGACCCATTTCTTGCCTCACCTCTGTGAGGCTGCATTACTTCACTGTCTAAATGGTGGAGAAATTAACAGCCACTCCGCAATGGAAACATGAACAATGGAACACAAGGGTGGCCACAAAACAGGTTGTGCACATCAACAGTTCCAACTAATTTGCCATAACCAATCTCAGAAAATCAAGTATTCCAACTGCAAGAACAAAATAAGTCGTTCCTGTCTTTGGTTTGCAGACAGTAGTGTTCCAAAGGATGGAGGAGGCAATTGCCTGCAGTCTTGAAACAGGAAGGCACACAGGGCAGTTGCAAGCACATCAATGCCTCATGCATCCCAGGGAAGTTGCAAGATCACTTTGACAAGCTGAAACAAAGCATCGCATAGCTTATATCTATTTTGGAAACAAACCCACACTTCCATGTTGAAGCAAGTAAAGATATTTCATTATTCAGGTGAAGACACCACTTTGAGAGTTCTCCTATTTGTTTTACAAAGGCAGAAGTTACTCTTAGGACATATGACCGCCCAAAAGAGTCACCAGCATGTGCATTTCCATAGGGTCCAGAGGCACCATGAGACATTGGCTTAGACTAGAAGCGGTCGTGTAGCAAAGTGGTGGAAGTCATGGGCACTCATCTCTAACATTAGTTAGCAACACCTGATTTTTTTCTTCCTCGCAGCTGCTGAGCTGGAAAAGTTTATGTTCGTTTCTAATATATTTCATAGTCCTTCCACCCTCCTCCTAGATTCCACAATGAATTCCACAGCCAGTGAGCTCAGATACCTGAAGACCAGTTTTAGTGCGTATGCTACATATCCAAAAAGTTCATACCTTTTATACAGACACCAGCATATGCTAAAGGTGTTCAGAGTCCATCACAATTCACAGAACACCGCACAGCTGGAAGAGTCCCAATCACTGATCTATCATGAATCCCCTCTGCATACTCCCACTGCAGTCCCAGATACAAAGCCATGTTTTCAAGTATTCCCCCCACTGTGCTGTTTCTTCCACTACATGTTTGGAAAAAATGGGATGTCAACAGAAACAGATTACCTCCTGGGTATGAAACCCAAACCTGCTGATGGATTACATACATGGCAATTACTGAACATTAGCAAGAGGCTGGAATTAAATGGCAACAAGCAAGTCTATAAGGTTGCAGTCACTAAAGTACTTAAGTCATCCCAGCTTGTGACAGGAACCTAAACCAGCAACCATTAGGGCTGCAATAACCAATACCTACAAATCATAAAGTTAGGGATAATGAGCTGATCCCACACTGCCTGTGAGAATGCTGCAGGTCCACATGAGTCCTGCACCCAAAAAGAAGAAACAATTCCTGTAGTTGGGATGTAATATACATCACTTCACTGCAAGCTTGCATGGATGGTTCCTGTAAATTTCTATAGATTTGGACAGAAAAGCAGAGACATCAGAAAACAACATGCCAAGAAAAGGAAACAAGTGCTGAGAAGGATGTAAGATTTTCCCTGACCAAAACTTTGCTGAATCTCCACAATGACACTAGCACATGCTAACAGGCAGATTAATAACCCCATCCAAAAGGGCAACAGCTGCTATACACAATCATGAAGGCTACAGGTTTAATTATAAATCCAGTGCAACAAAGGGCTGAGCAACACCTTCCTAGAACCACTGGCACATCATTATAACTCCTCCACTTCAAAGTACATAGTTGAGGTTGGCCTCCTAGCTGCTGCTCACACTGGGTAACTATAAGTTCAGTAAAGGAACTATGTGAGCAAATAAGTGAAATTGTTGCATGAACAGCTATCTACTACTCACATAACAGCAGCCTGATTTTATTACTAAGAGCAACAAAAAAATCCCAGCACCCAATAAAAGGTGTTGATTCAGATTCATTTCTTACACATGCGTTCAATCCCCTATTAGGCTTTATAACAAAGCAGCTGTTTGCAAGGACAGTTTTAATCTGTCTTCCCTTCCCCCAGCAAGTTAATGGTGGGCTACAGTTTTCAGAGTGATTTCCTGTTTGCATTATATTCTAAAAATCCTGCTCATTTGCTTCACTAAAAGGCATGTGCTTGGAAGTGGTTTTGATGGCTTTTAGTCACATCCCCCCTTTTTTGGTTGCCACAACACTCAATGTCTGAAAATAAGGGAGCTATTTCAAGTTACATTCCCTTCCCTCTCTGCCCACATGTACTTGGCTACCAGTTTGGGGCACAGGATCAGAGGGAGGCTTTGGGCTTTAGAATAACACAAAATTAACAGACCTTTACCTCTCTTCCCCCTGCTCAGCAGATTTGGCTCTGTTGGTGTTCACCTACATCTTAGGTACCTCCTACCTATTCTTCATGTCCTCATTGCTGGTTTTGAAGGCCTCAGCCCAGCAGCCAGTACCCAAATCACCCAGCTCCTGGAGTGAGCACTAGCTGCCGGGTGAAATGGCATTGTGCAGCTGCAGGTTGTGTTGGTGTCTCTTGCTTTCCTGTAAGACTGACATTTTCCTGTTCTTGATACAACAGCTTCACTGCTTGCCTCAGTTGTACGTCTCCTTTTTTTCTGCAGGAGATTCTGCAGCTGAGCTCATTTTCTTCCTTTATCCCCCTCATCCAAGAAATAACTCAAGATTTTCCTGTAGCACTGGATGAAAGCAAATAGGAGCTGCAAGAAGGGACAGAGATGGGGCCTCAGTCTTGAATGGTCAAGTTCAAGGCTACAACCAAAACTGACTGTGGGAGGGAGCACAGAGGCAATCCAGCAGTGTACTTGTAGAAGTAGCAATGAAATAGGTTTGTGTCAGGAACAACCCCACAAAAGACTTGTTCATTGGAAAGATAGCCCAAGTTTCTACTTGGCTAGCAAACGAGACAAAAACCCCACATGCCTAAGCACAATTATGAGCAGAGAGAGATGTGCTGACCACCATTGCATTATAGCATCAATAGGACTGGAACTAGCCAGACCCTTGGAAATAATCACATTTTGTTTCCCTCCCTCCACAAAAGAGTCAGTTGCATAAAGTTAGGTCAACATGTGGTATGCATATGATTCAAATGTAACATTTCCCAGCAACCAGCAGCGTGCCCAGAGGAGGATCTGCATTACTGACTGATAATGTCAATTTTTGCCATGGCCGTCATAATAAAGAAAAGTCTGCTAATCTCTTGAGACATAAGAAGCAAGCCCCATTCCACTTATTAGCTTTCCACAGGTTTTACTGCAGGTTTTTATTGGTTCGTTGGTTTGGGGGGGAAGGGGTTTGTTGATATTTAAAGGAGCAAAGCCTAACACATACACAGAGGTGTCTGACAGCAACTACCTTTATAAAGTGAAACAATCTAAAATTAATAATGTGCAGATTTACTTTCTCAATTCCAAATCAATAAAAATGTCCAAGAATGGACAAAGATAATCAAAGAATGGCAAACAGCTTCCAAAAAACAGCTAAGCAGGCTCTCCCTCTTCAGTATGAAAAAGAAAGGGCTGAGAAATAAATGCCATTAAAACAGTAAGGAAAACAGAGAAGGAGAAAAAGTTAACAGACCTATTTCTATTCACTCTTCCTTCCAATACAGGAGCTGGGAGATAGGTGCAAGTTCAAAGCATGTGAAATGGGATGGTTCCTCCTTCAACACGCCTTAAAAATCCACTTCACTGCAGTGTACTGTGGATGTCAGGAGTTTGCATGGTTCAAGAACATGCTTACCAGAAGCTCTAGATTAATTTCTCAAATAAAAACTCACTGGTTTTAGGTCAATAGGTTTCAGAGCTGCAAAATGCCAAAAACCCGTAGACTGCTCTGGTGAACTATCACTATATCCTTTCCCTTATTCCTGGACCCCTCCCAAGGCACAGCAGAGGTGGGTTACATGACTGTACATTAACCTCTCTTCTGACCCAGTGTTGCTGATTTCCTGTTCTTTATGAATAAACTGAGTAGAATGGATTAAGAATCATTGAAGCCACTTGAAGTTCACATTTTTCTATTCCTTTGGCTACTGTGAACAAGAGCTCAAAGTTTCTTGTGCTACTGCCTGAGGAACAACTCTTCTATACATTTCCTTCAATTCTTTTTCAAATTATACAATAGGTAAGTCTGAAGCAACAATCCCTGCTAGTGGCCTCTTCTTTCAAGGCAGGTAACAGAAATTAGTTCAGAACTTCCCTAAGAGAGGGGCAGAAGTAACTATTTTCTTAATCACATCAATTTTACAACATTTGAAGGACATTTTTGTTTATAAAAGCGTGTAGCTTTACCAGGAGTTTCATACGTGCCAACAGAAAAGGTATGGATGTCTAATTTCCTCAGGAGTTTTTGGGCTGCACTCTCAGCATCTAAAACCAGCGCCTCAGCAGAAGATACAACACCAGTAGGAACTACTGGTTCCTTATTTGACAGAGAGAAAACTAAGTAAGATTTGGATATCAGGCAGCATGAATAATTAATTAGGGACAGTACATTTCCATGGGAAAGACAAAGAAAAACTATGTCTTTGACAGGGATAAGTACATTTTTCTTATTAAAAAGGTATATTACTTTGTGGACCAAAAACCTACTTTGGGACTTCTGCTATGAAGTTGCAAGCTTCAGAACCTACAATTTTCACCAAGCAGTCCCTCGGCAGTTTGGGGTTTATGCTGTTGGAGTACCAGTGGTAAACAAGATCATGCAATGACGTGTGAAACACAGCTCTTCCCAGAGCGTGGTGGTGCTACTTACTTGGTTTCTGGGCTGCCTCACTTAAGGGTGGTTTGAACATCAGCTTAATTTATCATTGTGTTTAAGGAAATTTATCCAGCAAAGGCATACAACCTCTAAGATCTATCTGCAGAGATGCAGTACCATTCCCAGATGGGTTTCCCTGCTATATATACAGGTGACAGACTTGCAGAGGTTCCACATCCAGCCTAAGTTCCAGTAATGATGCTATACTGTACAACATTAGGGCTCAGAGGATGGTGCCTGACCTGGCCACTTTCCACCTGGAGGGAAGAAACAAGTGTCTGTGACCTGGCAGCAAAGAAGGTCAACAATCTGTATTTACAACACAGGCAATGGATAGAGTAAATTTAATAAATATTGAGTAAAAGAGCATAACCAGTCACATGCAACTCCTTCATCCAGTTTAGGGACCTCCAGTACAAGACACCCATAGAGAACCTGGAATGAATTCAGTGAATTCACCAAGGTGACTGGAGACTGGATCATCTCTCCAATGAGGAAAAGCTGAGGAAAATGGGCATGTTGAGCCCAAAAATGAACAGCTTTGGGGAGAGCATAGCAGCAGCCTGCCCCAGAGGTCACTGAGAAGATAGACCCAAGTTCTCCACAGAGGTGGAGGGTAAAAGAACAGGAGACACCAGGCTTAATTTGGCACAACAGATGTCCTCACCAGGAATAAGGAAAATAATTCTCACCAACAGGATAATTAATCCTTTGAACTGGTCACCCAGAGAGGTTGCATGAGCTACATTTCTAGAGATCTCCTAGAGGAGACAAATCCTTAAGCAATGTGGCTTGAATTCAATACAGAGTGCTGATTTGAGCAGAAAGTTGGGCTATAGACCTCCTGAGACCCCTTTCAACCTGAATAGCTTTGTAATTCTCAGAACAAACATGTCACAGTGCTGGATAAAGTAGTTGCATCATGATTAAAGTGACTCCTTAAGTAGAAATTATAGCTAAGGAGCTCAACACCTTAACAGCTGAGTCCTTGAACAAAGGTCTTCACCGACACTTTTTATTTGCAGTTCTAGAAAGGTAAGGATTGGTGGCTGGTTTCCCAAAAAGTTTTGAACCAAGAAAATTTTGCATGTCTGTTAAGATTTCTCAAGTTTTAGAGTCACTGTTAGTGACAGGGTAAACAAGTAACTATTATTCTAGGCTTGTGAGCAACACATTGTTTTAACAGTGCCAAGCAACCCTATGGTGACAATGCCAAAATTCTTGCACACTAACAGCTGTTTTAGGTATTAGAACACTTCTGAAAAGTTGAGATTACAAGTTGTGATTTCCTTCATCACAGAAGACTAAAACCAGTAATGAAAACAGACTTTTTCTCATCTCAGTCACAGGACAATGGAGGAAATTTGGGTGGGGGGAGAGTTTTTGGTCAAACAGTTGCACTGAAACATTTCTTCCTTTTTCTATACCCTTCACTTGGCTATTTCTACCATTGAATTCTGAAAGGGAAGTAAGACTAGTGAGAACAGGCTATACAAGCAGTCTCAAAAGACAAATATTATGCACATATTAGCTGGAATTTAGCACTTAAAGCTCGCCAGTTTGCTGTGTTTTGACAATTAGAGCCCATCACAACCAAAAGCAGCTTACACTCTTAAAACAGATATGCAGACAACTCACTGAATCACAAAGTTGTGTGGCCCAGCTTAAAAGTGTCAAGTCCAAGTGAAAGTTTTCTCCACTCCTTGCCCCCTCCACAGCATCTCACAAACCTTGCCCCGACATCACTGCAACTTACTACTCAGCTTGCTTAAGATCATGGTCAAAAAGCTGAGACACCTTACAGCACAGTTTAAAACTTGCTCAGCCAAATTACTTGCCTCTGCCATACGAGTCCTGTGGTTTCCTGATCATCCACCCAACACCACATTTCCTACAGCGCAGCCCAAAATCTTTTACTTCCTCTTCTTTTGGCTTAATTACCTGGGCCACCTGAAGTAAGAAGAGCAACTTGCACACCTCTGAATTAGGTCAGTCAACCAGCTCTGATCCCATGAGTCTTCTGATTTCTCTGAAACAGGGTTTTGTCTAGTTCCTCTGGTTGGAAGACCACCTTCTGTATCTTTTAGGTGCTCAGTGCAACAGAGCCCTCACCTCACCTCTAATTTCCCTACTCACTATTTAAGCTACTACAATACAAGATTCCTAGAGAAACCTTTGTGTTAACTAATGCAATGTGGCTTTTCTAAGCCTACAACTATAATAGAAGAACAACAAAACACCTTCATTAGGGACTTCTAGGATATTAAGTCTTACAGAGGGGCAGCTGTTTGATAAAAGTATCGCTATCAACTCTTTTTAGTAGGACTCTGATTTAAATGAAAAAATGTTGTAGCCCAAATCTCAAAGAAAATTAACTTTCCTCATTGGATTTTCCCCCTTGTTTATAACACTTATCAGCAGTGCTGTAACCAACACATTTGTATGACTAAATCAATCTAAGTGAAAAATATGCTTATTGCATATTTTTCCATGGACCTCCACTCTCACACTCTATTTTAAACACCTGCAAGTGTTGATTACTTCAACACTTACCTGTAAATATCACCTCCTATAATTAAGCTAGGCAATTAAAATCCTAACATAAGCCAGTATGTCATCTGAAGAGAAAACTGGGTGGTCTGCCATGGTCACTTTTGTATATAGGATTACCTCACCTGCAGCTAAGCCCAGCCAGGTAATGGGAAATATATGCAGATCAGGAAAAGCAGTTAATTCAAAGTGTGTGTCCCAGATCAGATAACAAAGGAAAGATGATCACCCTCTCTTTTCTTCTTGTGAGAAGAGGAGCAAAGGCAGCCCCCCATGCTCCCCTGAGTACAGATCCAAGCCCAGGAGGAAGCAGTGCCTTTCTGAGGTTCCACATTGCCCCAGAAGCTACTCTGCCCTCTATCCTGTAGTTAGGAACCAAATCAAACATGTGATCGAGATTCAAATTTTGTTTGATGTACATAATTCTTGATAATTCTCTCCAGTTTCTCATTATAGCAGAATTAATCGGGGAAAGGAAGGCAATCTCCTTTCCAAAGGCTTTTGACACTGTCCCCTACAACAAGCTCATAAGGCAAACACTGACAACAGTACAACAGCAGGTGAGAGGCTGATCTTGGGATCCCTGTCAGGTAACAGCCATTACCAGCCTACTGTCAAACTAAAAGGCTCAGTTTCACAGGGTTTGCAGGCACTACACCATCTAGTGTTGTATCAGGTTTCTGCTCACTAAATTTGAAGATGGCACAAAGCTGAAATGGAGTGACAATATACCTGGAGACAAGAGCTCAAAGCAATCCTAAACTACAGAAATTATTCTGGAGAAGCCTCCTGGGACATTCCCAGGTAAGAGACTTCACAACAATAAATAGCCTAGAAATAAGTGTCTTGAGAAGAAGTTGAAAGAACTTAAACTCGCTCCTTAACCCTCCCAAAGCATCATAGGTCTTCCAATATGTAAAAGACTGCTGCAGAGAGCAGAATAACACGTTCTCCATTCACCTGCTGAGTAGGACAAGTAGCAATTGACAAGAAATACAGCTTAGTGCCTGATGTAGCACACTGTTTTCTGTTTCCTTCTCAAAGATCCCTACCAGAGATTCTCAGACCTAGCAGGCAGCAGCAGATTTGTGCATGCTTAGCTTTCTGCTAGCGTTTTTATAGCTAAACGTTATTTTTATAGCACTACATCAAGTTAGGATTCTTAGAGGAAGCTTGAGGTGAGAGACCATATTTTGATATATTGTGTACATCTTTACTGTTGAGTCACCTTAGTTCTAGAGTTCTTTTCATTTTACTTACAGCTCATTCCTGCATCTCCTATTTACGTGTTGGTTTTATGAGAAATATCAGCTTTATATAATCATAACTTATTCTTAATTGCTATAGTTTCATTGGTTTTCTTTTCCTAAAACCCACAACATCCCCACCTGTCCTCTTCATATCCTGCATCTTAAGCAGGTACTGTTCATCAAGATTAGTTTTTACACTGCATCTCTGAAGAACAATCAATCCACCCCACAGAGCTTAGCTGCTTTATTCAAAGCAGCAATACAAGCTACTACAGATCCTCAGGACAGTTACTCAGTGCACTGTAAGACTTACAAACATTTGCCCAGTGAGAATCTGTCTCTTCTTTTAATGATACTCCAAGTTGTCTTACAAAATATGCAGATAGGTTTTAGGCATCTCCACCTTCCTTACACGGTCAGAAATCTAGATGCGGAACCCGCACTCTGCAGCTCTAGAAATCCTTTTCCATTACTACTTCTGCTTGGGGAATCTGAAACATTGGAGGTCTTAACATAACTATGTGACTTCATTTTTCATTTCCATGAAAAAGTGAGGAAAAGCAAACCCTGTTTAGTAACATTCTTTTGCCTTCAGAAGAGCTAAATCAGACCTTCCTTCCCACACATTTCTGTCCCCGAAAGCAACCTGCAAGTCTCACAGCAAAGCTAGGAATACACATTCACAGCATTTTTCTTGCTTTCTTTGCTCGCTCAACAGGTTCACACTTCACAGGCTCGGCTTTTAGTCTACCTTTTTTGTTACCAAGTTCATCAACACTATCTGTTTATCTGCTCCAGCCAAACCGATAAGGAAATAAGCCCACAGAAGATAAGTGGGAACTCTTCTACAGCTACCTTCCTGCTGAGCCAGCAAGTGCCATTTCTGGCACCATCTGTGTCCTGAAAGTCTGTTCTCTAGTGTTTTATTCACTAAACATGGAAAAAATATTTGGAGAGAAAATCTCTTGAAGCATCTTCTACACCCATAGATGCTAGTTTTAAAATGTTTTAAAAGAAAAAGAAAAAAGGGGTTGGCATGGCAAAGCTCCTTCTCAGAACTCTACTCGAATCCCCATTGTGTTACACGAGAAACAAACTCTACGTACTTCAGTTTTAAATCACCATACCTATATCTCCTTTTAGAGGGCCTATAATTTTGTCTTGCAAATACACCTCCAGTGCTGAATACACACAAGCTAAGAGAGAGAGTACTTGCCATTATAAATTAGGAGTCAAATCAGCTACAGACTGCAGTTCAGGAAAGAGTAAGAAGAGATCTATTTACTTTTCTGCAGCAACCACAGAGCCAGGGTACTTGTTTCCAATGAGTAAGATATGAGACTGGTATATGTGGAGAATAGGAAACAAGGGTTTTCCAAATTCTTCACTGGTCATGATTCTTAGCATCAGTCTGAGCTTTGTATTTCAAGAGTGAGGACAGAAAAGGGGAAGAATACTACCACTACATATTACACTGCTACTACCCACATACTACCACTAAAAATGATGCACTAACTGTTTGAGAGTTTGCTTCACCAAACAGACTTTGTAACAAGATAAAATTATTTATTTAAATAATAAGATCTGATCATGCATGAGTTCTCCAAATTACAAATTATAGATACAATAACGTCTATAGGCAAATTATGTGTAAGCAGCAGAAAAGGAAGATTATGCATGCAGAAGTCATGATGCTTCTATGGAATCGATCACTGATCCAGAATTCTCAGAGACAGCCCAGTGAGGGTAGGGCAAGATGCAAGTGAATTCATGGGTGAGTAGAACACATCTACTAATCCTCTATCACTCCAGACTCCAACTGCAGTCTGAGGCACCTTCTAAATTTTCTTAGCTCATACAGAGATGCTGTCTTCCCTCCACCTCCAGTTTCTCCTATCTGGGCAAGGAGCACAAGAGTACCCAACCCACGCATACAGAAACAGAAACCTACAGAACCTTGCCAAAAATCTTGTGAAGTTCAAATTAATTACCAGACAAGTTTTGTACAAACTTAACCTTGAATGACTTGGAATAAATTAGAATTTTATCTTTTACAGCTGCACTTTTCAAGTGAGCTCTTCAGGATAGCAACCTTACGGTTTTGCTTCAAAGTAGTAACTCAGCAGATTACAGCAGTTCATTATCTGCCCTTTTCTCCATCACTTAGCTCTGAATGTGGTCTAAAAGGGTTATCTTACCTTATTTGCTTATATCATGATGGTCTGATAAGTGCATAGTGAGGTCTTACATAGCACAGAGGAAACAAGCCCAGTTTCTATGGCTGGTTTTAAGAGTCAGTATTTTAATCAGTAACGTCAACCTACGTGAAGGAGAACACTAGTTGGAATATTTTTGTCAAAAGGGGCAGCCAGAAAAGCAAATAGCTACTCTTAATTTCAGGACTTCATTCCTGACAAGTCTTGCTAATAAATGCCTGTTACTCTGTGGCCATTTATGCCCATTGTTTCCCAATCTATACGCAATAACTGTGGGACAAGTGTCTTACCATGAGTTTCCAGGACATGCAGTTACGTCCGAGGGGAAGTCAAAATTTCCTTATCATTAAAGTTCAATGTTTTCTTTCTTCTACTAAAGGCACTAAATTTTACTAAATAGACATGCATATCTCTTAGAAAGACAAGAGGGTACACCAGTGGAACAGTTTTTAAATTTTCACCAGAAACGGATTTACTCCAGCATTTCACGAATCTCAAAAGTCAGCTTTTATCTACACGGAGAACAAAGGACCTATATCAACAGTGGGGCACCTTCCTCAGGTGATGGATCTCAAGACATTCTCGGTTCAAATTAACCTTCAATATTCCCTGAAAAATTTTCTGGTTTTGGAAACCAGGAGGCAAAATTCATCTGCAGTGCTCAGAAGTGGGACTTGCTACCAAACTGTTTCAGATGAGCTGTATTTAAGAACGTTATGGATGCCTTCCTTATAAGAGGGCCCTGTGGGTGTTTTTTTATGAGCCAAGTGCCATCTATGTGTACAGAGGTCCTCGCTGATCCCAGTCCCACATGGCCCAAGGCATACAGGTACCACTGTGTGACACCCTGGCAACAAGAACAGCTGTGAATCACTGAACTAGAGGTAAGCACACTGACTTCTAGGGGCACTCCCATGGGCTTTTTATAAAGAGCTTGTTTTTATAAAGAAAAAAATTAAACAAGACAGTTACTACAGCTTTTGCAAAGAATGGCACTCCAACCTTCTGAATAGTGGCTATTCCAGGGGAAAAACAGTTCATTAGAACATTAATCTGCTGTTCTTCTCACATATCCTGTGTCATAGTAAAAGGAAAGGTGTTGCAGAGTACAAATTGTGGTTTGTATTTCAGTATGAAACATACATGAGAGCTGGACTAACTAACCTAGAGACTTCTTTCATCAGTTGTTTTGGTCTGGTTTTAAGGATTTCACACCTATTAGAAGTCAGTCTTGATTCAAGCAATTAACAAAGGGGTGATGAGGCAAGCGAATTGGCACAGAGGGACTATAAAACACAATCTAAGTAAAATCACTCCAGCTGCTACACATGCACACTCACATACCATCCACTCAGAAAATATTCTGCAAGAACATTTCTTCGATATAAGTACCTCTCTGAACACGTACATTTCTACTCTCCCCACTAAGAAAGACTTATTTTAAGGGGGAATCATCAAAAACCTTCTTACAGAGTTCAAAGGAAGTTTTTTCAAGGATTTTAACACAAAAAAAAATATCAGAACCCAAGGTAAACTGACATAAGACAACTCCCTGATTAATTTAATCACCAGTCGCTGCACTTTATCAGAACTATTTTAAGGACACACGAAGCTTACCTGCTTAAGTGCAGAGGTGCCAGACCACCAGCACTTACAAAGAAAAGCTTTAGGAATTTAGTGGACAAACTGTACTTGCCAGGCAACCCTGATGTTGCAAGAGAATGCAAAAAAAGTATTGTAGAAACTTTTGGGTCTATATATTCTGTGCTCAAAGGGTCAGGTCTGTAAAAGTAACTTTAGAGCATGTAGGCAAGGCTGAGACGATTTTAACAGGGACAATTTTGACTCTTCCTTGGGATCTTCAGGAAGACAAAGTGTTTTTAAAAAGATGGGCAGAGAAAATATCTGTCTGAGACCAGATGTCACGACAGAAACTGCAACAATGGAGAAGAGGGATCATTTAAGTCAGAAATCAGATGGGAAACAGGGTAGATACCTGTAACATACAAGCAGTATTAGCTACGTGTGTAAGGAGTCATGAGCAGGTAGAAGCATTTTTAAGTACTCTGCTCAACAGCACTTCTGTTAAACATCTCTTTATTCACATCTGAGTTGTATGCCTCTGCTCTGATACTTAGTAGTCCTACACGAAATCCTCAGAGGAATTTTGTACCAAAAAATAAGTTAATTTTCAAATTAGTCAGCCTCAGCCATTTCTATTACTATGCTTCCCAGAAGTTTGACATAAAAAAGCAGTCATGAAATTGAAATAAGAGATATCAAGTGGATACTGTTAAGCTGAGGGGTATGCAAGGCTTGGGAAGTGCAGAGGAAAAGCTCACATGGACATCTGGCACCAGAAAGGCAGAGTGGAGCAATGAGAGGTGGTGTGATACCTGACAGAGACCCTGTGGGTGACAGCCTTGATTCAACAGACCAATGCCTCCATTTTCCTTCAAAGCTAGGAGGCAATCAGGCAGTGCAAACAAAGAAGTAGCTGCAGATGGAAGGTCAGATGAAGGCAACAGACCAAACCGACTGGAGAACAATGCTACCAGAGCTTTATCCCCAAAACCACCACCCTCTAAATTCCCTCAGGCAAGAGGGTGACTTAACACTAATAAAACACGAAAAAACATTTTAAACATATACAAGGCAGAAAAACAGTAAAGAAAACTTATCTGTTCTCACAGTTGGCAATTTACTGTAAAAATTAGAACACTATTTGTGGAGTGTAAATAGCAAGTACATATTATACTGATGAGAGCCAATAATCAGAATACTGTGAACGAATTTTGCCATAATGCTACCAATACAGAGGAGCAAGGAAAACAAAAGCCCCCAGAAAACCCCACACCCGCAAAAGGACCAGAACTAAATTTCTGCTTCTGTAAAGGTTTTTGACCAAGTATTTAAATAAGAACTTTTATTAAGTTTGCTGAACTCATGCACCAAACACCAGCAAGGTCCAAAATGGATGAGCTTTCAGTCAAAGAGAGTGACTGCATCAGGAAGCCAGCATTCACCAAGGAATCCATTTCAACATTTTTTTATGGTTAACTTGGAAAACAGAAATGAAGGCAGTTATCTGAATTGCTTAGAAGGCTCTATTGTTCCCTCATCCAAAGGATTTTTCCTCAGAACAGAATGGGTGGTGTGTGCAAAGCAAGTGAAAGGTGGGGGAAGGGGAAAAGTCCTGTGGCTAAAGAGAGAAACAAACATAGTTTTTAAGCAAAAATAAATTTTTTTAAGTAACTTCCTACCTCCCACTGCAAGTGAGGCGGGATATTCCTGATCTGAAGCTTCCGACTCCTGCAGATAAATTAAAGAAAATAGTTTTAAAAAAAACCCAGAGAAAACATTATTGCAAGATAGACTATACATAGCAGTGTCATACATTTAAGCATCTGTCATACTAAAAGGGGCAAAACCAAATACAGAATTCAAAAAAACCAACAGATCGCCGAGGGGGGAATGTCAGGTCAAAACCATTTCAAGTCCAAAGAACTGTTACAGAAATACTTGTTACACATTTGACAGCTGTTACATTTCATGAAGCCTCCACTTTTCTTGAAGAGTATTTCTATTTTAGCTTTAAGGCCTTCAGTATCTAGTTCTCTGTTATAAATGGGTGTGATAATCCCATGTATTTGTGCTGGGTTCTCCTTTACACACTTTAAGAGTTTTTTGTTGTTATTTTGTTTTTTTAAATTCACCAAGATGATATGTCACAATGTTACAATCCTTCAAGGTAAGGAATATAAATTTGAATAAATACATTTGTTTTAATATTAAGCTTTTCCTAATGATGGACTATTTTCTAATATTTACATGATTAACATGCTTCATTCCTTATTGGGAGGAAAGGATAAGAATCAGTAAATTTATTGTATCTTCACCCCAAATTTACATCAGTTTTCACTTATCTCGTAAACAAAACATTCACTTTGAAGTGCTACTGCAAAGCCTGGCAGCGTTCTGGCTGCCTTCACAGCCAAGTCCTTTGTCTCCTCCCTTCCCCCAAAGTGAGAGAACAAATAAATGCCAAAGATGCCACAAACCCCTTGGGATTTACAAGAATGTGTAGATTAACACATTTTCGGCTAAACTCAGGTATGTCGAGCTACTAGGGTCAGCCTGACCATCCTGCGGAGCTCTGGGGAAGGAGTGAGAAACAGTCGAGAAGAGAGAGCAGTCGAGGCTTAAAAGGTCTCAACTACATTTTGGTACACCAAAGCAGGCAAAGTAAGTGTCTTGTGTTCAAACACTTAGTTCTACCTCACATTTTAATTGCTCAATAACGGCCTCTCTCAGAAAAAAATGCTTAACATTTTAAGGACTTTTTATACCAGTTAAATTTATAAAAGCCAGTGAAGTCTTCAAGCAAAACAAGTTTTAGAGATGTTCCTGTCTAGCAATAAAATCAAAAGCTTTCCTTTTCGCCCCCAAATCCTTTTAAAATGCACTCCTTTCCCTAACACCACCACCTACCCAGCCCTGCAGTGAGTGTTTTACATCTTAAAATGCTCTTCCCAACAGGCTTTGTTCAAGGCACAAGCAGAGGTTACAGCACAAAGCCACTTGCCCGAACTGCTCCTCATGTGGAAGTGTCATCCCCAACACTACAGAGACCATGGATCAAGCAACAAACGTGATTTGGCCAGAAAACAGAAACAGGTCTTAGTTTTGTAGCATTTCTCAGCTGCTTTCACTCCCTCTCAAGCAAGTAGGAGCAGATTTCAGCATTTGATCATATAAATAGGCAAGGAAGGGAGAACGAAAACCCAAACCACACACACCCCTGTTAAGGTTTCATTTTCACTAAGGCAGGGAAAGTCAGGAGCTGCTTCACTGTAATAGGGAGAGCAGAATATTTCCTTGAAGCCTGCAAAGTTTCCCTTAGACCATCATCTCAGCTAGCGATACTGCTGCAAAACAGTCACCCTAAAGTAGTGATATACTGCTCTGAAACATCAAAATAATCTCACACAGCAACCTGAAACTTGGAAGTTGGGTCCTGAGGTAAAACATAAAAGGGGATGTTCATACAATTAATACATATTAAAAATACTGGGAAATTTTAATACAGCAAAACCCCAAACCACAAAATTGGCAGCCAATACACTATTCAACGTGCTTCAAACCATGTTGTGCCATTACTCTCTCACATTTGTAGATTCAAATTAAAATTCATGAGTTTCATAGCAAGGAGTGCCATTCACAGAAGAATCCGAGCCCAACAGGCCCCATACCAATAGCATGTCTCACCCCAGCCTCACACCCAAGTTTGGCCACCAATGCTCCCTCTGAACAGGGTATATCCACTGTTGAGAAGGGAGCTGGAGGGGAGGAAGTCCTTTCCAGAAACAGTTATACAAGTTTAACAAAACTACCTGCTCACATTTAATTTCAGAAGGAAACCCTACATATCTTCTCTACTGCTCAACACCTGAAAGATGGACCAAAAAAATGCAATCTATGCTTTTAATCATCTAATGCTGAGGACTAGCGCAATGTTTGGCATTGGGTTTTTTTCTTCCCCTGATGACTTCAAGGGACTGAAAAAGTTTGATACAATTTAAAACTTTAGCCAGCCAACATTTGTAGCGCAGAAATAACTTGAACATTCTGAAAAGGAGAAAGAAAGGAGACAAGCAAGGAAGAAATGTCACCTTAAAATTATTAGTTCCCCTGCCACATTCACAAACAGCAAAAGAAAATGGCAGGCTAAGTACAAAACAGGTACAGTCCTGTTGTGCACCTCAATTTATGGCAATAGTGAGACACCTATTGTACAAAACTGAAAGGTCACTTCAAAAGTACAAGAGTAGCTATAAACACACTATTTAATTTGGAGTTATTTGTACCTTCATCAGTTTCTTAGCTGCAAGTTAAAATTATAACTTGTCACCTAGTGCACAAGTTTGAAATCTGGTGCTTACTGATGCATGTGAAATTCTTTTTTCATTATTTTCATTATCTTACAATTAACCATGGGGAAAAAATATAATTGAATAAAGCTTTGCATGGCCAAGAGAAGAATCACACAGAACCAGCATAAGAGATAATGGACACATTTGAGATTTTGCCATTTCATTTGCTATTAGCCCTTGTCTAAGAAGTCCTAATATATTACTTAAGAATGCCTACAAGTCCACAAAGCTTGGACCTCTTTCCCCCTCTACACACAGGAAGGACAGCTAGAAACGACCTAGCTGTTTTTGTGTTCTCAGGAGCAGAACGAGCAGCGAGCAGACAGAGAGCGACCATCTCCCACGTGCTGCCAGGACTCGCGGACGCAGCTCCTGCTCGGAGATCGCTCCTCCCGCTTTCTCCCGTCCCGGGCAGCACGAGTGATTCGAGTGATTTCGCAGGCACTCTCTCTACTGCTTGCGTGTGAGCCCGCAGAAAACCAGCTCTCAAACTCCTCAAGAAAAATCCCAAACCAAATGCAAAGGTGTAGCAAAGGGTAAGGGATGAAGCTGACAAATCCTGACTGAATTTAACAGAGCAGCAGCAGCTTCCACGAGGATGAGGTGTGACTTCGGCAAACACTCTTTAGCACAGGGTCAAAACTCCACGCAAGAGGTGGGGAAAGGAAAGAGAAAAGTATAGAGTATCTTCCTGGAAATACACTCCCATCTCAGGCAGTTAGCTCTTTCAGGATGCTTTCCTGCTTCCTCATGACCCTGTTTTCTTCAGCAAAGTAGGAATATGCAAAGATCCTATAGCTTTTTTATCCCAGGCAGCAGAACCCTACAGAGGGTTTTGTTATGTTCTGCTTTGAAATAATCTCAAGTTTTGTTACTTTATGACTACTTGCACTCACACCAAGTGGGTAAAACAAAAAAACAGTCCTTTCTCTTCCCATGAAGGTATTTTATTACAGTAGTTTCATTTAACATTTAGCCCATCTAGTCTTAAATTCTTAGTAAAACCCTGCCAGCACCTCTCATCAATGTGACTCACATAAGCCTTGTGTATGCCCTTTTCCACTTTCAGCAGATTTCTTAATTCATTTCTCCCATTCTAAATAGGCATTGCAAATAGATGTCAACTGAAAAAAAGTCTGGGCAAATTAAGTTTGTGCTCTGTATCATACTAAGGTTTTAGAAAGCTACTTATGTTCACAGCATGTGAACAGGAATCCCACTCATTTCTCTTTCTCAAAGGTACCCAATAAAAAGTGTTTTGGGTAAGAAGAAAAGAGACTTCTCTGGTTTCTGTACAAGCTTAGTCCAAAAGCAATTGTTTGGCAATAATTTTACTTTCCTTAAGAGGAATTGCACACATTCTGATTCTTCTTTTCAGGTACTATCCAGGTAACAGGATTCAGTTACTTTAAGCCACTGCTGGTGATCATATGCCAACACATTTCTTCTGGAGCTTTGTATTTGGGGAACATAAATATCTCTGCAACACTGAAAGCAAGTAAAACAAGCAGCCACCATTGTGCCCCTTCACCAGGCAAGCAGTATATTTGTGCTACACGTGCGTGCAGAGATAGAAAGGGCAAAGTGCCATAAAGATGGATAATTTACTAAAAGCCATTTTAGTGATCTCTGAAGGGGTCACTTCTCTTACATCAATACACAGAACAAACATGCACAGGGACACCCAGTGCTCCCAACCCACAAGAACCCTCCACACATATGAAACAATACTAAATATATCTTAGGAAGAGGGTGGTGGACAAAGAAAATGCTGAAATTGTGTCTTTTCTTCTTCACTTTTTTTTATGCATACCATTCCATTCTCTCTCTGCCCTCAATACACCGGGATATTTTCCTTCAATAGATCAAGTTCCCCTTTAGTTAAAAGGGTGTCAAAATTGTCTATTTTTGCATCCCTGTATTAAGTCTCACTATACACTTTCACTAATACAATCTCACTCTATGCTTTATATGACACTTAGCAAAGGCAAATCACATCAGATTGCACCTCCCCATAGGGGAAAATAATTTTAAATAAGAGAAGACAGACAATTATAAAGCAAAGAACAATAAAGTATCATGCTTTTGCTCACAGTCTCAATTTTTTTCTTTTTGTATCTCATAGACATGTCAAAATTTTACAGAACAAAACAAATTTCAGAGGGAAACAAATGCAAGTATCAAAGTGACTGCACTTCCACATGGTTGTACCTACACTCTCACCAGACCCCTTCTTGCCATCCTCCCTCCCCTCCAGAGACATGCTGCCTCCTATTCCTTAATTCCCATTTCTCAACAATAACACCACTTAATAGTCTCTTATTTCAGCAGCCATATGAGCTACACACAACATTAATGCCTTAAACCCACAGAGCACAAACGTACTCCTTTTAAACAAGAGCCTATGGAAAAAGACTTAAATATGTTTGAAAGCAGATCAAGTGAACATCGACAATCTTAGTCCATTCAACTGTTTGAACTCAATACCTATGGGATAGAAAGCAAATGGTCTACCTTTGCCACTCTTAAGAGCATGCAAAGAGCAAATGCTTGCTCATTTCCTCCATTCTAGGTCTGTACTGCCATGCTGGTTACCTGGAAAAAGTCTTGGCACATCACACGACAGGTGCAGAGTATGCCAATACCCACCAGCACCAAGTGCTGATAACCCCCCAGCTCTGACAGCTACACGTGATGCCACTGCAAACCCACTCACCGAAACAACTCCGCTTCTCCCTGAGCTCCAAAGAATGGCACGAAGACAAAAATTGTCAGTTCTCAGCCTTACTTCACTGACAACCCAAACTGAACATAGACAGCTGGAGATGAAATGTTAAAAAAACACCACACAGCAAAAAACCTTCTATGGAGTGTGGGTAATGCCATACGGTAAGAAATCAGTTCTGTATGAAAAGTCCTGACAGGAACAGCCATAGAAACAAAGTTAGCAACTCTTTTAGCCAAATGGAAAACTGCTGGTAATCAACTGAATTTATAGGGGAAGGGAAAGAGGTGTCTTATTGTTTACACTGCAGCCAGCAAAATAAAAACAGGCAGGGAAAATCCCACACAAAAGCTACCCCCACAGAGAGTTCATTAGTTTCTCCCCCTCGGGTTGCTTCAAGTAGCTGATGCTTGGGCACAACAGAGTGAATCAGTGTTTCTAATGCTCTTCTAGTGGGAAGAAAGAAAAGAAAAAAGCAGCCAAGTTTACAGGACAAAATAAATAATCCTTAACTCTCAATTGAGATCAGTTTGGTTGGGGGAAAAGCAGTAGTTTTCTGGTTACAGGGTGTGGGAGGGGGAACTGTCATTATTTTCTTCATGGTAAATGGAGGTAATGATACAGACCGAGCCACTGGTGTGGCTTGTCCTGCAAGAGGTGCTGCAGTTTCTGCCTGCCCCCCTCTTCACACTGAAATTTCTTGGACTTAAGCAATCTTTTCACTTTAAGTTGTTTGCATTTCATTCCTGAAAGTACGTCACAAACAGCAGTAAGTCCATTCAAATAAAGCTTATTGAATGAACATTCTAAGCCATCTTTATCTATAAAATTTTGTACACATATACTCATACAGTTATATATCTCAATGTGCTTTTTCCTAAAAAGTAGTTCTGATAAATACAAAACCAAACGATCACACTTCCTACCTAAAATGAAGGTATTCTGAATTTCTTTCAAAAACAAACTCAGGTTTAGTTAACTGATAAACAGAGGTGTTTATATCACTTATATTAAAAGGTATTTAATTTCTAGTATATATTACAAGGCACCCTGATGGCACCATTACTACATTTTGTCAAATCAAGCCATCAGCTTGTGAAACAGCCAGTTCATCTTCAACTTACCTAGCAGAAGAAAGGAGAAGGGTTTCAAATACTGAGTTATTAAGAAACATCACTACTTTTTATTTCTACACACTGATTTGGTCAGTACAATACTTGAAGAGGAAATGTTATTGCTCCAATTTCAGACCCAATTCAAGCAGACAAAACTTGGCTAAGCCACAGGCAAACTGCAGCAATACTTCTCTTTGACTCATTTAATCCCAGACCCAGATTCAAAAGCAGTCTGTACTACCACTCAGAAAAAGGATTTTCCATAAAAGTTAGACAAAGAAAATTTTTTCTTAAAGCTCATGCAAGACATAATAGTTGGCTCCTAACTACACTTTTTCCCTTTCATCTTGCATGTACAACCCAGCAAAGCAGCCGCTTTGGAGAGGTGCATTATCTCAGCATTCAGAATGAAAATATGACTCTTGGATTACCTCACAGATCCCTCTGTGCTGACGATCAAATTTCCTACCACTGCCTGCAAAACATGGGGTTTGTTTACTACCTCTCCCCAGGGCGAGCCATCAGAAAGCCGTGCACAGGGCCAGCAGAGCCGCGCAGCTCCGCGCCCAAAGCCACCAGCCCACCAAGCGGCACCGGGCTGCACTCTCCTTGCAGGAGTAACTCCAAAACTCTGAAAGAATCTGCACCTCTGGAATGGACTGATAGCTCCACAAGTACAGCCAGAAGATTTATATGGGCATGTCCAAGTCACATCATGCAAAACAGGCAAATAAAGCAGCATAAACCCAGCTGTAGTTCTTGCATTTATGTGGATTACCTGGATAGTAGGCTCTCACCTGTTATCATCTGCCTTTGGATTTTAGCCCAACAATTCTTCACATCCCTAATTAAACTAAAAGCTTATATTCATTATTTGTGAATTCCCTTGAGTGGGCCATAAAGGCATTTTAAAAAGAAAATTCTGAAGATTCTGCCACTACCATATTAATGTTGAATGTCTCATTAAAAAAAAAAGCTTTCATTTTTCAGATGTTGTTAACAGAAAAGGCTGTTAAGATTTTTTTTTTTTTAGTAAAGAATTAAACACTGCTTTAAATCTAATGGGAACTTTTATGGCCCTTTAGAAAAACGGGCCTATCTTTGTGGCTTGTGCCATTTATGGTTGGGTTGGTTTTGTGTTTGGTTCCTCCCTCTCTTTTTGGGGTGAGGGTATGTTGTTTTTTCTAAATGCCGCTTTCTCTCTTTCCCTCCTCCTCTGAACAAGGGTCTCTATTCCTTAAACAGCTGTACTATGGAGCTGATTTTGTTGACCAAACTTTTTCAAGCTACGGTCACTTGTCATTTATTCTCTCACCACACAACTAACTTGCAACTAACTGGGATGTGGATAAAAGTGAAAACACTCATGGGGTGCATAAAAGATTGAAAATAAACACCTTTAAAAGCAAAAGGACTTCTAAGCATGAAAAAATATTTTGTTTACTTAATATCCTTAATGGAACACTGTGCTCAGCTTTTATCTTTCTTCTCCCCACCCCTCGTTTTCTTCAGCCACCAAGATAGCCAAAGGCTTCTTCTCTCCCATCACCTGTTTTCCCAGTGCCCACAGGGCCCTGCTACTTGAAGCAGTCACTACTTCTATTATGAGCTAACTATGAAAATCTACATCAGCTGTAAGAAGCAGCCCCAGACTGAAATTTGCATAGGGTTCCCCTGCAGTACGTGGCCAAGTATGGGGCTAGGGAGCAGTAGGTTAATAAAAGAAATTTAAAAAAAAAAATTTAAAAAAATAGTTTGTTTGGGTTTTTTTTTTTTTTGTAATTTCCAGTTAATTCAGCTCCCTTTAAAGAACCCAAGCAGCAAAAAGGAATGGTGAAGGTACTCCACAGTAATTTCTGAAGCAAAAAAAGGTACCAGGATTCCAATGATTAAAAAGCCAACAAGATACTTTGTTATAAGTAGCTGCTGGATAAAGTCTCACACTGTTTTTATTTTGCACATCTTCCCTACTACCATCTCTTACTCGGCAAGAGTTTGCAAACCAGTTAGAAATCCAATGGAAATAAGTAACACATAGCACATACTATGTAAAAATTTGGCAACATTTTTTTGGTATGGGAGGTATGGCACCAGATTAGATCTCATCTAACAATAACTCAGTGATTCACCCTTCTCAGACTGAAATATCCAAATAAAATTAGCAGCACTCGTAGACAAATTCAGTAGCCACCATGCTGCTGAGACCAACTGCTCAACCACAAGCCTGTGTGTGCGGAGAACATCCGAAATGCTTCCCAGATTCCTTACACCACAGCGATAGACAGGGAGTCCAACCTATTTTGGTCTCTTTCAGGTCACACTTAAGTGAAACTACAGTTGTTCATACTCAATTTGAGTTCACTGTACGCTCCAGATTAAACAAATTCAGTTGTGGTGGGGGGGAGAGAGTGGAGGGGAAACAAAATAGCAAGAGTTGCTCCTCCTATACACTTATAACATTTAATTCCAATACCTCTGTTACACAATCTCAGCATTTGCTTTTTTTTTTTTTTTTTTTGCTATCAAATATCAGATTTAAAACATTCAGGTTGAGAACAAGCTATTTCAGAACTTAAACTGAGCGTGGCATTAGGGTAGTTCAGGGACTCATCCCACTTCACCAGCACCTCACTGTTCCACCCCACATGCGCAATTTTTAAAGAAAAGCCTGTTCACTGCCTCTCTCAGGCTACTCTACAAAACCTGACGCAAATTAATGTCCAATTCCTGAAAAAGGATCTCAGTAAACAAAGGATCCTGTGGGGTCTAGAAAATGGAAACACAAACACTTGTGCTGCTGAAAACACCATCTAATTTCAGAAAGCTTATAACCTGTAACTAGAATAAGGGAAATAGCTTCTTAGTCTGGTTTTAAGTGTATAAGTGAACTTCAGCTACCATACTGGCTCCCTGACATTTTCAAGTCTCTTCCATGATATAAAAGGATAGCAACAAGGGCAAACTACTTCATTTAGACAACCGTATACATGATAATATCTAAAAATATTAGTAGTCCTAGTGCTTAAAAGAGCAAAATAAACTAAAAGTAAAATTAACAAATGCACAGAGCAAATCAACACTTCCAAACGTACAGCCACAGATTTCAGGCTCTTTCCAGTGTTTAGAGCCACTCAAAGTATTCACAGTGCGTGTGTGCACATGCATGTATGGCTTTCACTCTGCATCCATACTGACTGAAACTTCCATTTTTATTACTGTTTTTCAGAAATACATATATTAATCAACTTTGTAAGAGGACAGCTTAGACTGACATGATAATTGAGCATTTGAAAGATACTATGCTCATCATCTGATGTTCCAGCAAAGCCTAACAATGACCTGCAGGTAACTTGCTCACATGACAATTTTTTTTTTAATTAAAAATAATTTCTACCTTTCAATCTCAAGGCAAATCAAGAAAAATTTTAAAAGTACTGGAAAGACAAACTGTTTCTTTTAAATCTTCTAGACCACACTAACAGAAAAAAAAGTAGAATACTCCACCAGCTTTACATCAGAAATGTCAAGTTTACTGTACATTTCCTATTATCTTTAAAATAAGTAAGTTCTTCTGTCTCAATATCTTCATTACGGTAAGCCTTATTAACACAAATTTAGAACAAACTTTTAAAGTATAAATTGAATCATGCTGTAGCCAGGACTGCACAGATACCAATTCTCACTTTGATGTTCTAGTCATCGTTTCACTAGTACACTTTGTTGAAGTAATGGAATACCAGCAAGAAGAGCACTCAAGTGCTTTCCCTTACTAATGGCAATTCCACGTGGCCTTAAACTGATTAAGTGACCTAAATCAGATGAGATGTAACACCTTCTCCAGAGGAGTGCTAGAACCCATAGGGTTTGTACTATCACCACCAAACAGCTTCCCTTCCTTTCTCTTGCCCTATCAAAACCCAAAAGTCGTCAAAAGTGACCACTCTGCTGTTTGACTTGTCATTTTTATGCTGAGTGTCAGTAGATGCAGAAATTTTTTTAAACACCATTGCTTCTTCTATATTTCTGTTACTTCTTACTTCTATTACTTCTTACTTGCAAAGAGAAACAAATTTGGTGTATGGCTTTCAAACATTATTTTCACTTTTTTAGTAATTTTCTCTGAAGAATTCTCCTCCAACAATGCCATTCACTTGCACAAAAATTTTGTGGAGACAAGAGCACCAAATGAAATTATTTCATAGCTGTAGTTTCAGAAAAATGTAACATGTTATTTAGAAGACCTGCACAGTCTCCCATCAAAAAATTTTATACCCTTGAAGTATAGAATGTGTCATCCTTCAGCTGGTACATAGAACTAGAGAGACACACCTTGCACACATAAGCAATATTTTTTACATTAAGGTGTGATCTAAAGACTGGTTACTGAAAAAAAATTAGCTTTCTAACTGACATGCTTTAAGAAGTTGAATTTATGCAGTAATAACCATGACAGTTTTTCTTTTTTCCTTTTTTTTTTTAAGCAATAAGTTTGGTCAAGGTAAGTATATCTACACTAGTAAATCCTCATGCACAGTAAATAATTTGTACTGCCATAGTTAAAGCATCACAGACTGTGTGTAAAGTGTCTTTTGCAATATTTTATATTGACTTAATAGAAATGCTGTTAATTATATCTTGCATTAAACTTCATTTTTAAGAATTACCAAAACAATCTTCTGCGCTTTTGTCATAGCAGCTTTGATTAGTGCACACAGGCTTACATAGTATAATATATGAAAGCAATCCCTCAGCTTTCATACTAGGGCTTGATTAAAGCCTTAGAGTATCATTTCATTCTGTTCAACTGGAAAAGTCAACAACTAAAATTCAATTGTTCACTGACTTTAAATTATGCAACATTTCAATTCTACAATTTCTTTCAAAGGGAAGTTATTTTCAAAAATTCCTTGTATGTAAGAGGTCTAAGTGTATTTTCTTTAGTAACCTTTACAGTTAATATATAATAATTTCCCCCACATTAGTAATACTATTAAAAAAATGTACCCTGACTTTAGGTAGTGGTATATAGAGCAATTATAGGGTAACACTATCACCTTGTAAAAAATTTCATTATTTTAAATTTCTTTTTCACAGAAAACAGGATATAGCACCAGGTTTTGAGGATGAGTATCACAGACAGCACTCTTTCATTGTCACTGTAGATTTGAATACACTGCCATGACCAGAGAACAAAAAACAGAGTTTACATTTCTGCACTGGAAAGTACACTCTTTATATAGCATTTAACATTGACATTGTTTTAGTTCACTTCACATTAAACTAAGCAAAATTGTAATTTTGGATTAGTTACTTTTAAAGAAGAGAAAAGGCTTATATCATGCTCCAGCTAACCAGTTAAATCATAAGTATAATTTATAAGTTAATCATCATTAATGTCAAGGTTATTTGCATTTACTAAGTTGCAGTTTTCAAAGACATGGCATTTTGCTGGGTATTTAAATCAAGATTATAAGCAAAGTTCATATGAATGAAGATGATAATTTTGACCACATTTAATAAATTATTTAGCAGATAATCTATTTGAATTTTGTTTGTATACAGATGTGCAAGCTTATTATCACACAAGACAGTAATTGCTACCTTATTTTTACAATCATATGGTACTGATTCATAAACAGAGATACCTAAATTAGGTGGTACTTGCCCCCACAAACAGATTGAGTTGCTTTTACCTGAGAGCACAGTTTAGCATAGTTTAAATACGCCTCTCAAAGCTTCTAAATTCAGCCATTCCACCTGGATATAGATATACCCAGCAACTGAGGATTTAAAAACATTTTTTAAAGTTTGGAGAAAGTTAAAATAGCAAATTAAAAAAAAAAAGCTTAAGGAAGACTGTGGTGTTGTAAGGTATTTAACCACAGATATAAGTCATCCTTCTTTGGGGGTTTCTAACCACTTTTTGCTAACACCACTGTTTGTGTGTCTTCTTTACTCCCCACCATCATCTCCCAAAAATTCAGCTTATTTCAAATGATGCTAGCACCAGATTCATGCCTAAAGCTGGACTATGCAATGAGACAAAACTACCAGTAACAACCAGAACTGGAGCTACCAAAAGCCCCAAAACAAAGCAATCACTCCCTCCTCCCCCAAACCCCAAAAACATGCTTTAATTCTTCACAACCACATACAGGTTATACACAGAGAGCAAGGGAAGTTCACAGGGCTGAATGTTAGAGGGAAAAGAGATCAGGATGCCCCCTCAGCCCCCCAAACCAGGCCAAGCTCTCCTTCTCTTGCCCCCTTCTCAACAGGTACCTGCAGAAAACTATCACTGCTCTAATGCCATTTGTTCCCCTGGAATTTGCAGACTTCCATCATGGTAAAACATGATTTAGTTTTGGACAGACTTTTCCATGCTTTGCCCTTTTTTTTTTACCTTTTATTGCCCTTTTCTCCCAAAGGTGCCACCCAAAATGATACATCCGGTGACACAAGTGAGAACTATGTCAAAGAGAGGCTTTCTGGAATACAAAAATCACATGTGATTTCCACCAGCAGTCTCTAACTCAAAAAGTTAATCTTAACTTCAATTTTCATTTGAAAAACCATTTTTTGAAGTGTTCCAGCACAAAACACAGCACCGCTATACAGTGGGAGACTCAAATAACCACACGTGTGGTGCTGGATCTGAGCAGAAGTCTCAGTTTCACATTAAGATGCTGAGCTTAGCGTGTGCAAAACCAGCAACAGTCATTCTGGGTGAACTCTGTGGATCAGGTGACATGAGCCCAAGGGCCAGGAAGAAAAGCAATATACATAAGCTTATTATTTGCCACAGAGGCAGGCAAAACCCAACCACGGCCAGTGAATGAAATTCTGTGATTTTAGTGAATCTAGTTAAACACAAAGGTAGAGCAATACGTATAATTTCAAGACTTCAGTTAATGACAAGTCTTCAAACTGTTTTCCCAAGACTACTTCCAAGAAAAAATTGGTAGCTTCAACTATAAATAGGTTAAACACAATTCTGCTTGTGCTTTGAGTTCAATTAACTACTGTCATAAAGCCCAATTGTACAAAGGGTGTGTACACCACTTTTATCTAAAGCTTACCATTTCTATGTTAAATGCAGAATTTGGGACATATTTACATGTCAACAATCACTTCTTGTTTAAGACTAACCAATGCAAAAGAATGGGTAGAAATCACATTATTTATAAAAATCCTCTCTCAAGTGCATGACAGGAAAAAAAAGAGAAAATTTCTAAATAGAGGTATATAATATATTCTAGATAAATACAATAAGCGGCAACCCTGAACAAGGCATCAAACAGAACAGGGACTCACCATTTGCTATTAGGACTCAGACCATCACTGAGGAAAAAAATCTTAGTATTTAATAAAAAATATCCTCTACTTTTTGACTATTACAACAATGTGGGGTGTTTGGTTGTTTCAGGGAGTGGATTGGTTTTTTGTTTTTTTTTTTTAAATATTTTAGCAGAATAAGCATTCTAATGGATCTTCAAATGAACTAATATTAGCAGTACAAGAACAATTTTACACCACTCCTACTGAGTTCCAGAATTAAACTCTGAAAAGAAATTTAGTAATGGCTACACAGAATTTTTTTAAAAACCAACAATAAGAGCTGTCCATTTCTCAATTATTTCTCATCTATGTTAAAAGTTTCTGTGCAGGTAGAAAAGTCTTACAATCAGGTAACAAACAAGTATTGAGACACTGCAGCACTTCTCTCGGGTCAATAGTAGTGCCTCCTGATTAACAATGGCAGTTTTTAATACTTCTGGTTAGCATAACACCAAGTTAGGCTGCTGCCCACCACCACCTAGAACTCGTTTAAATAACTGAACTCCTATTAACACAAACCTCACCGTGTGAGAGCTCTTGCTGCTGATCAGCACCAGCACCCACTGTGATCAATACCGCTAAGAGACACTTAGCATCACATCCCTCTCGCTTGACCCTGGTGAACAGCTCCCTCTGTACACCAGAGCGCTGGTTTGCCATGAAGAAAGATATGGTTCATTCAGGAATACTGTTGCCTTGGTAGGAAAGACCCCTCTGCTCTCTACAGCACAGAAGTACATAACTCCAACAAACCAGTAGCTCAGCGGTGAGGGGAGCCTGTGCAAGCTGGTGTACAGTTAACAAAGTCATTTGAAAAATTATTTCTAAATTAGCTGCAATAGTCCAAGATAGATAATTTTTTTCCCTAGCCATTATCTGCATAAGTTTGCCACCAAACTTTCACCAGAAAATCATTTAAAGCATGTATATCATAATTCATATTTAAAAAAAAAGATTTATAAGTATATCTATTGTCATGGATTAAATTGCTACCTAAATTCCTCTAGCATCCCACAAATTATGTTTTCCAAGCACTGTCCTAAAGAGATTCTTCTTTGAAATCTTTATTTTAGATGTAGGATGAAAAATTGAACTATTCTTCCATGATAACCAGGAAGTTACCGTCGCAAAAAATTTCCCCAGTGTGTATAAAACAAATAATCCACTCTATGACCAAAAATAAATTCCTGAATTATCCGTTCTCTAACTGCTTTAAAACCACTGTTTAAAAAAACCCAAACAAACAAACAAACAACTGGTGTCTTTTGCCTTTGCTAGATATATGCATTTTCCCTATCAAAGCTAGAGAGTTTTTGTCAACTCTGTTTCCCAAGAGTCTCCCCGCTGCACACTCGGGATTCAGGATTCCCCCTGATGGCAGGGGAGAGGGGGCAGAGAGAGTGCAGGATCAGGCCCTGGGATGCACAGCACAACTCACCCGAGGCAGGGATTCCCCCACCCCTCCCCTTGCTCATAGCCAGCCCTCCTGCCCTGATTGTTCCTAGAAAATTAGAACCCAACCTTGATCAATACATGCTAGACATTTCATGAATAATTCCAAATGCAAGCCCAACAAGCTTTTTACTCCATCTCTGACTATTCTTTAATATGAAATTTCAGGAAAATAAGTAACTGCAAACTCAACTAATAACTTAAGCTTATTATTTTTTCCAACAGAAATTTTTGTTCACACACATTAGAGTTCCCTTTATTGGAAATTCTGATTTCCGGACTACAATTATTAAGGCTCCATTAAGGTGAAGTGAGCTCCATTTTTGAGGGAAAACATCTAGAACATGCACATTTAACATTTAAAAATTAAAAAACAATTTACCAAAACAATAAAGCACTTCTATTTTCAAAGAGGAAAAACGTATTAGACACATGGTGTAGACTACATATTTTAAAATAACATTCCTAAAGTTCAGCTGAGCATGAAAGTTAATCTTTCAAAAGTGAACATTCAGCTCCAGTTGTGTTCAAGGGTATTGGTACTAGGAAAAAAAAAAAAGCAACCCAAAAAAACCCCCAACCTTACTATTTTTATAAATTCTCCAGATATTTTTAGCTGGTCCCTTCTTCAACTGCAAATTATTTTATGGTAATACAATCTTTTAAAATGCATATGTGGATATATATACACACACACACACAAAAGACACACACATACGTACACATTCTCTTAGAAACTACTGATTGGTGAGAAATAATGCAGAGGCTACAGTCACAAGATAATCAAGACACTAAAGAACTTAAAATGGAGTAAAGCCCTTCCCAGCTGAAGATCCTCTATTTCAAGACAGTTTCATTTCTGTACTTAGTCCCATACCCAAGAAGAGTCAGATCCCTCTTTGACTCATTATCTGTGATCTTATCCAAATTTTAACTTAATTAAAAGCACAGAATACCTCATTTTGCATGTTAATGGCAGTTTTCCATTCATCCAGACCTGCAAAAGGACAGTTTGAGTAGCTGCTGATTCCCCTGCACCCTGAAGAGGCAGGCTATGGGGGAAGCACATGGCTGCTGAGGCTGTGTTGAACAGGAGACATTTTATACTATAGGTTCCTCTTGTGCCAGCTGCCACCATAATACATGTCAGCAAAATAACAATTAATACTGTAATTTTTCATTTTGAAATTTCAATGCACTGGCAGAAAAAAAAAAAGGGAAAACTACCTTTTTTGGCACCTCTCTTTTACTGCTGTTACACATACAGTATTTTAAGGTTTACTAGGGTCAATATTAGGGTAATACACTTCATTTGCTAAGTATCCCACAACATATATCAAGATTTTCTTCTCTGTTAAATATATCCATCTTTGAAAACACACTCACAAACCAATATTGCTGATCTGGAAAGAAGCAAAACCAGGAGATAATACAAAATTGCAATTTTTTCATACTTACCACAAAAACACGGGAGCTCTTGCTCCCACAAAGAAATTTTTCAAAACCAAATCACATATTCCAGTTGATGACAAAGAACAACAGTCACTGAAGTATCCAGATGGACAGACATACCCAGAGAGGCTGGGTAGCACCAGTAAGCACTGGACTAACTGGTCTCCCAGCACATCCCCAACATAGGCACACAGAGAGATTTTTTAATGACACATTCAAGATATTTTCCTCATTTGGACAGCAGAGGTAACACTCACTCAGCAAAGACGCAGGGTGAAAGGAATTCAAGTGCCTACATTTGACATGCCCAGGAATAAAAAAAAAAGAAAAAAGTATGGAAACCTCAGACTAAAACTATAAAATAATGCTCAAGTATTTGATTCCATCATGTTTCTAGACAAAATAAGTGAAAGTTATGGTTTTATCTTAGGTTTTAACAGTAATTAGCTTATAAATTTACCTAGTTCTATATTCTGCATCATTAGAGATGAAGAATGGACTGATATGGAGATAGACATTTTGCATACGAAAAAAAAAGTGCATTAAAATATAATGGTCTTGAAGCACTCTAGAACTACATAAAGCACCTTGATCTTGCTAAATGTATCAAACCTATTCAAACTTTCTAATCCATCCCCCTCTATATACAAAGCATGAAGTGTCAGCCATACTTAGAGCATTTTTGCAGGTGCTCTCTATCCATTTACTGATTCTGAATAATCAAATTCCAATAATAAATTTTACTCTTAAATGACAAGAAAAAAGGTCCTACATCAATGTTGTCCTGTGCCTATCTCACTGGGCTCACGTAAGGATGAACTTACCAGAAGAAAGAGTGTCTTTAGCTGTGGTCCATGCCACTATATATTTTTTACCAAAATCCCAGGACAATAAAATACTAAAAGATAAGATGACCCTAAGGAGAGGAACAGGTTTAAGGAGTGAAGAGCCTTTTTTGTGAGGTTCCCTGAATGACTAGCCCTGTCCATGGCTAAGTATTAAGTGTATTTTAATTCTGTGTGGGTCCCTCTCTCACAGGCATTATGGGAAGCATCACATTTTCTGTTAGGTAGGTAAATCTCAGGCCATTTAAAATTTTTCAGGTCAAAACTAAGCATTTGAAGTCCACCCAGTAGCTAGCCAGAAGCCATAAAAGGACTCCAGCACTGTAGAGTCCTATGCTCAGCACTTAAAAGAGTGACTGAAATGAACACAGCCCCATTTTATAAAAATGCCACATTCAAGGTCTCAGAAATGTGGAAAATGTTATTACCCCATGCTTGAAGAGAAAAAAAGGGAGAAATAAAAAAAAAATCTTAAACATTTCCTGATCATATTTTTACTACCCTTGAATTACACTTCCAAAATGTTATTTTTTATTCCACCCCTTTAACATTTACCATATCTATGCACAATTTAAAGTCCATTACAAGTACATTTCTCAGGGTACCTTCTGTAAAGGGAAGTTAGCAAAGCAAGAACAGGACCAACCTTTCAGGGCACACATTTACAGCTGTGTTTCATGTGTTCCAGCTAATTTTTAAAAACTGCAGCAAGAAGGGATTTTTTCTTAATTAATGATCAAACAGCACGAGGAACTATAAAAATTACATTTCCCACAATGTAACAGTTAGCATGGTTGGTGAAGATTATCTGGTTTTGTCATAACGACTCATTGTCTGTATAGGAATAGTCACAACTTGTGTTTCTGCTCTAGCTGTAAAATTTCAAAGATTAAAACAAAAAAAATCTTCTGTTCACATCCGCAAAAACAAATGTAGAAACAGAATAAAAACTTTAAATCACGACGTGACGTTTTGGCCCTGCACTCTCAAAAACACTAAGTTTACACACAGAAAAGAGAGCAAATACAGCTAAGAAATGGTGTCTTTTCTAACATGTCTTCTTTGAACATATTTCTACCTACTTGGTATTTACAGAAGCAAAACTAAAAATCAATGCCACTAATTTTTTTTTTTATAACTATGACCATTGCAGGCACCATGCATACTTTAGCTTCACAAAACCATTTCCCATCGTTTAGTGCACACAGGACATAAACCCTCATTATACCGAAAATTAGCAACACAATCCAATTCCCATCTAATGGTCACTCCTGGAACACAGGTGGCTGCACAAGGGAGACTTGGGGCCTGTTTTCCTCAAATCAGCCTTTGGACACCTCAGCATCAGAGGTGAAGCCCAGCTGCCAGGCCATTGCTCCCCCCATAGAGCAGCATTACCTATAGGGTGCAGCTCTGTTACCCACTTCTGCTCCCTTCCCAAACAAATCCCCCAGAAGAGACACAGTGAATTTATTTTCTCAACAAAGACCCCTCGAGGTGGGGGAAAAAAAATAATTAACCTTCCAACTGGAAAAACACTTTGTCATTACCACGACTGAAGCATTTGTGAGTATTTTAGGTACCTGAGGGCCCCAGGAGCAGGCAGAGTGGATCAGGTCTGGGTGGAAAGCCCACCTGGACATGGAAGCCAGGCCGGGAGGCTGTGCCAAGCACATCCCCAGGTGCCCAGAGTTAGCGCCTGCCCTCCCCCCTCATTACGCACAAGTGACATCAGGGCCATTTGAATAATCAGATTGCAGCCTACATCGCCTTGTGAGATACCAGCTGCTCTTGGATTGCGGCGAGGTAGTACCCAAAGCCTCGCACCACAAGTTCCACGCACGCCATGGGCAGCCACCATCCTCCTCCCGCACTGCCGCTTCCTCAGGAGAAAACTCGTCTAACTGGTGGATGTGACTAACGGTGCCCTGCCTTCCCTCGCAGAGCATGACTCGCAGTCAAAATCACTACAATGCCTCCTCTAACTTTTGCATAAAGTGACCTAAACCCTTAAATATTGCAATAGCCTTCTTCCACACCAAGGGGTCTGAATGCAGACATGCTGCATTCCTTTGGCATTCCCTTGAGATTTCAATAGTAAGTCAGGAATCTACTCCTGAGCTTATTAAATGCTTTGCACCTCCCCCAAAGTAATTCCCCACCCTTCCATCAAGAAAACCTTGACCAGGGCTCTTTTTTCAACCACAGCATATCTCCTGGTCTGTTTTTTAAATACTTCCAGGGAAGTGGCAGGGGGGAGGAAAGCCACACACAGGCTCTCTCCTTACTTCCTTCCACAGCAGGTAGGAAGACAATTTTGCAAACCTGGGTGTGCCCACTTCAAATCAGAAGATCCAGCAAAGGCTGGAATGCAGTGACTACTGGGCCCAAGAATTTCGCCCTGAATAGCAAGCCAGGCACACTCCATGTCTTCCAGATTCAGCTCAACTTTATGGCAACCCTAGCTGACACCACCTCTTGACCTTCCTTTATGTGACAAGGATATGGATTACCAAACCCTTACCCTTTTCTCCTGTGCACCTCAGCTGTCTCTGGAGAAAGATACCCACAAACTACCTTTGTGAGTGATAATGTACACACTCTGGTTAAAAAAAAAATAAATAAAACAACAGAAATCCCCATAAAAATCGTGTTTAAGGAGGCTGTGAGGAGGGGAGCTAGGAGTCTCCATGAAGCAGCCTCAAAGCAGCAGAGGTCAATACAATGTATTGAATAATTTCATTGCACTGCAAAACAACTTTTGCTCTTACAAAGTAGTCATTTGACCAAACTATTAATTGTACTCTCATGCTGAAAGACAGACTTGACGCATCCACTTTTTTTTTTTTAATGGCGTCATTTCTCCAGCCATGTCTCGCCCGCTGGAGAGCACAGGGCTCTTTGGAAAGCGCTTCCCAGCTTCACAGAGCGCAAACACACTGGGTGGGCCTGGCGAGCAACACCCCCCCACCACACCCCAGCTGCTCCTACACCTTTCCCTGCTGCAAAAAGATACAAAGACTTCAAATAAGTTACTTTGAAACCACCTTAACCACTTTCACCAACAATACTCAACATTTGAAAACTGTGCTTTTGCATGTAACTAACAACTCCAAATATGTGCCCAGTAAGCAATATTTAGAAAAACACGGGAAGAAAATGTCCAACTTTTTGACACCCTCCCCTCCCCCCCAAAAAAAAAAAATTAGACATCTATAAAAGGAACAAGAGAGCAAGAGAGTCATTATTACATATGGAGGCCACTGAATGAATTTTAAGTGGCTATGTTAGATTTTGGGAGAGGGGGAGCAGAAACAAAAGGGAAGGAAGTACAGTCATGAGAAATACAGATTAAATTGTACTACTGTTAAACAGTAGTATAAATGTGAACTATATCTAATGCATTCCAACAAGATAATGCACGATGAAACAGTGTTTTAACAAATAAGGGCTTTGGGAGAAGCAACACCGGTATGCTGATACAATTACATTTGCAATTTTTTCAATATACCTCTATGCAGGCAACGCATGCCTAGAAAAGTGCTTGAAGTTCAGTGCAGAATTCTTTTCAACAAGTTACAAACAGATAAATGTTTCTGATAATTGCTAATTCACAAATAGGACACGGTACCCAACACAAAGAATGGACTTTTACACCATTTCAGCTAGCAGCTGAAAGAGCAGAAAAATACTTTAAAACGCATTAAACAATGAGCTAAAAAAAAAAGTTGAGGAAGCACCAGTGATTTTAAATTTACCATTATATGAGTGTAATGAATTTATTTTCAAAAGCATAAATAGAATACTCTTTGTGCAAGCTTAAGATTAACAAGCATAACAGTAAATTTATTAGACTAATAGGAAATCATCAATTTTTATATGTCCCATGGAATTTTCTTCTTAAATCTAAAAGTATATTTCATCTACAACAGTATTTTTCTATACAAAATCTATTAAATGCAGGCTACTGTAATTCAAAACTCTATGCAATGCATAATAAAGGAGAAAGAGCATATACACCATATTAATTTTCAATGAAAATTATCAAATAAATACAACCATAAAGAGTCACATGCAATGAATTTATCCAGAGAGGGGTTCCCCCTTCCCCTAACTAGAGCAAAAAACCTCCATACTTTCTCAAGTGAAGCTTTCTTCTAGCACTAAACAGATGATCAAACTTCTATTTCTCAAAATACCATGATACAATGCCCATCGAGACAGATAAATCATCTTTTCCAATTAACTATCTTTAAAAGACTGCAATTTTAAAAATAATCCTGAAATAGCAGAAGTCCCTTGCAATAAAGTTTCACAGACAGACATACTTCCCAGATTGAATAATGGAGTGCAGGACAAGCACGTGGAAAGTTTGATCTATTTTTTTTTTTTACTCTCTAGTGCATGCCAGGTTTTCTATCATATAAATATTTGTGAAAGAAGCAGGCTGAATTGCTATAGGCAGCATAAAAATACTGCTGCTTTATTCCAAATATTGCTTCTTTACATGAGGCCCAACAAAATTACTGCCTTACAAAAATTAAATGTATGTTTAGAAATTAGGATGCATAAATCCTGTCCTTACTGGGAAGGAGTCCTTCTCCTGCTGCTTCTATAGACCAGCTCAAAATAGCGATAATAAAATCCTCTCAAATACAGATGAGACTTCTACTATGTGCCTGTAAAATGCTGCAGATTCCAACATGGCAGGATCAAAAAAAATATAACCACCAGTATATTTACAAGGTGCTTTTTGTTGCTGAAGCAGAGCTCACGTGCTTGCCCGTTATACAGTGCACAACACCACATTTCATTTCCTGCTAGCACACAGATTTTAACTCTTCTGACGGAACTTTAAATTTTAAAATCTACACAATCATTTGCCATCAGACCATAATAATTTGCTTCTCCCACAGAAAGGTGCAGTTTTTAAAAAATAAATTAAATAGCACCATTGCTGCCTGACCAAGACACTACATTAGAAATACATGGGGTGATTCTAGAAAACCTCTCGGACTGCACTGAGTGCACGCCTGTGGGTTTAAGAAAGCGGTCCATTTATCTACAGGGAAGAGAAACACAAACCTAAGCATTTTTCAAATTGCTTCTCACTGGATAACTAGGGGCAAGGGGCGGTGCGGGGAGGGGGGGGCCGGGGGGTGTGGATAAAAATAAATTACCTTTGTCTTTTCGGGACCGAATGTTCAACTTCTATGAGTTTCCCATGCAGCTCCACTTTACCTGCCGAGATAAACAGAAAGGGGAAAATATTCGAGCGCGGCTGTGCGTCCCCGTCTCCAGGAGCGGGCTCGCAGGGGTGCGAAGCAGGAAANAGCGCAGCCCGAGTACATCTCCTCCGAAGCAGCCTCCCTCAGCAGACCTGAGCCCATCTCCTCCGAGGCAGCCTCTCTCGGCAGACCTCCGCAAAGCCGCTTCACGCGAAAATAATTTTTTTTTTTAAGCACACAAAAACA
>VXBC01012550.1:44270-85184 GCA_013399945.1 Ploceus nigricollis | reverse complement strand
TCCCAGCACAGGAAGAGAATCAAAGCGGAGCTTTTCCTGATTAAGCCTGATCCAATACATCTGGTGAAATTTTGGAAATTTTTGGGTACCTCCTTGGAGTTCTACTCACATTCCTCCTGATTAGTAGAAGATTATGGAAAGTTTTTGCATGGATATCATCATCAAGGAAGTAAGCTGGCAGCACGTTTCAATGAGCTGTTGTCATGCTGATATTTAAGAAGCTAATTCATAAAATTATCACTATAGCCATGGAGGCTCATCTTTCTTACTCCAAACAAGTTAGAAACCATAGAATCAGAGAATCATAGAATATCTTGAGTTGGAAGGGAACCACAAGGATCAACAAATCCAACTTTTAGAAAGGAGAGTGTGACAAAAAGACCTTGGCAGTGCTTGGAGCTGTCAGAGTTTTTGGGGCTGCTTCTTCCCTGGGGCTGTTATTAATTAGGGACTCAGCACTGGTCTGTGCTGATTTTCAGCAGCAAGCGGGTCAAACAGCTGCTCAGATACGTTCAGTTGCCTGTGACATGCCTTCAGTAAAAGGCAGTGAGACAGCAGAGTGTAGTCACAGTGGAACTAATGAGCTAAAAGTAGAAAGCAGGAGGGGACAAGAGCAGGTGGCTTTAGCAGGCGGGAAAAGGAAGGTTTATATTTCCACATGCCGCAGAGGATGATTTTAGCTATCTGGGTAGGTATTCAAGTGGAAATCCTCTCTGCTGCTAGCCAGGCTCAGCAAGAGATGAGCAGAGATGCTGCTCTTAGACCCTGGTTACCTCCCCATATCCATTTCACCAGTCCCAATGGGGTAAATGTGTGCTGAAGCCCAGAACTGGATACATCAACAGCTGCTCTTGGTTCAACCAGAGATGATAGCACCCCCCTTGGATTTGGTAAGTTTCCCTATGCGGTGTGCTGCAACATAGGCAGCAGCTGCAATTTACTTTTTCCTTGAGAAGTTGTAGAAGGAATGAATTTCATCTTTGGGACACAGACTTCGCCAGAGACAGCCATAATTTATCACCTGCAGCCTCAGGATGACATGCTGGGCTGGCTCACAGGCTTGTGCTGGTGGGGGACACAGCTCCTCCTTTGGCACCATGAGGCTGGGCAAGCTGGGAGGGCAGGGGGTGGAAGCCAGATGCTCCTCCTGGGTGAGACAGGGATCACCGTGACACACACCACAGGTGTTGGGAGGTTGTGACTGTAGGTCTGTCCCAGCCAACAGGAAGCCCATCAGGACAGTAACCATGAGCTTTCTGCTGTGCTTCTAGGGATGTTTTCCCTATGCTCTCTCCTCTGTGTGATTTACAGGACAAGTAGGGAAGGGGTAAGATATTCAGGTGTTGCAGAAAAATTCATCCAGACCAATCCCCAAAAGAGAGCAATCTCTTATAGAAGCTTGAGAGGTTTTTATAGTGTCCCTGTGGTAAGCATAGCTTTCCTGCCCATCAAACACCTTAATAACTTGGTGCTCATAAGACATCCCAGTTACACCTCTGGAACCACTGTGCCTGTAAGAGTGCATGGACTAAAGGGTGCATCCTGTACTCAAATCACCTTCAAACAACAAGTGTTTCCAAACTTGTGAAGGTTGCAAGGGCACCGTCACAGCATTCAACAGCTAGAGCACTCCTGATGCGCTTTTCTATTTTATTTCTATTTTAGCCTTCTGCCAAAAAATTAACATAGCAAATGGTTTTATTAATGTAAAAATACATGGCTGTCCAAAAGAGTTACCTCAAATGCTCGGAGTGTTGGAGGTTTTTCTTAACTTCACATATCCAGTGGCTGAACTGGGTGCAGAAGCCGAGAGGCAAAACTGTCTAAACTCAGGAGACAGTGCAGAGGTGGGAAGCCATCAGATCTGCTCTGCTTATTCTCTGCTAATGCAGCCCAACTCATCCTCAGGGCAACACAGATCATCTGCATGGAGAGCGAGAGTGACACTGTCTCAAAGGGGATATTTGGCCATTTGGGCTGCTTACTTTAGAGGGTAACACTTGTGACACCTTGGAAGCTTGCAGTTTAAAAATGGTATTCAGTGCTTTGTCAGGGCAGAGGAGGGAAAAGCAGATGAGTCTCTACGAGTGATTACTCCAGGCAGTGTGGACTTGGAGCCAAGCATTGTCATTTAGAAGGTTACTACACTCTATATAAATAAAAACTGTCTGTTGAGGATGGCTAAACCTCACTAGTTTTGTTTATAATAAGAACATTAATAAACATTACACACTGTTTTGCCATTGTTCCCAGTCTATTGCTCTAGCGAGTCTGAAGAACCTGCAGTTTTCTCCAGGAAACAAGCTGTGGAGTGGATACATTCCTGCTCCCATCCTCCTCTTCCCCATCCTGCTCCTCCTCCTGCTTTCTCATTATATGTCCTCTATTTCAGCAGACTAACAGTTGCCACAGGAATTGAAGAATCTGCACCTATTCCAAGACAAAGGGACTTGCCATTAAAATGTCCTTAAAAAACAGCTATTACCAGAAGTTCTGGTCAAGAAAAAAATATGAAGATGTATTTTAAAAGATCAGAGAGGTTGGATCCAGGCTGGAGCAGATTTTGGTCCTATTCAAACAAGCAAAAGCTGAGGTCTTGACCCTGGTGACACAAGGAGTTGCTCCCCCACTCACTTTTGCTGTCTCCTGCCAGGAAGGAGGAGTCCTGATTGCTATGGATTATGAGTGGGTTTCTGACTGCACGGCAGGGGAAAGGAGTCATTGTTTTTCTCCTTGTGCCAAAGTGGAGCAATAAGAAACATTTTTGAGTTACTTATACCACCAAGGACAGGACATGAGAGTTCATGTATCTCTGTCAATAACTTAACTCTCATCTCCAGCCTGACTGCAGGAGTCTTCTCTGTGGCATTGCCTGTAGATCTGCCTCCTTCAGATCTCTGTGGTGCCTATCTCATTAAACAACACCTTTCTCTGACAGTGGCTTTCTTTCCCTGCTAAGCTCCAAAGCTGATGTTAAAGCTCTCCATCTCCTCAAAGATACATTTCTGCATGGGAGCCCCAATGTTCTGAGGCAGGCTAGTGCAAAACCATCAGCTCTTCTACTGATTCCTCCATGGAGTTTGGGCTCAGGATACCTTGCAGAGGGATAGGTCCATGCTTAGAAAACAAAGCTTTTGCTTATAGATAAATTTTGGTTTGCTCATTTGCTGCAAATTTTAGCAAAGCTTTCATTTCACTGGTTCATCCACACTTCCCCCACTGTGGATACTCCAGCCCTATTATCTACTTAATTCTCATATTTGCTTACTTATCCTTCTTATGCATTAGAGATCTCTTGCCCACTTTCTCCTTTCTTACGCAGCTTGCAAGACCCCAGAAAGTCAGACACTAGTGGCCACAAGGAGAATTGGAAAAACTGAAAACTGTAAAATGTTCACTTGTGAAAAAATATTTTGAAGATGCTAAAGGAAGAAATAAGCAAGTAATCTGCCCACTGTGTGGAGTTAATTTTAAAAACAGGCATCTCCTTTATAAGTCTAGCAATTTCCCAGCTACCTACTTCTTTCTATTAGTTAATTAAACTGATTTATGATATTCTTAGTCAAAGAAGAATTGCAACAGTCACAAAGAAAAAGATGAAGAAGCAGGCAGATGCTGCTTTTGCATCCCTGGTTGTGCAGTTCCAACAGGTAATGGAGATTTCCTCCCTGTGAGTAGCTGGAAATCCACTATTCCAAAGAGAAGTTGTTTATTTTTGCAGTTTGGGAGCTCAGGTAAAATGATTTCATTCAAAGTTTTCCCAGTTTAAGGCTTTGATAGATTCTAGCTAGGTATCAGCCTCTTGATTTCACTCTTCTTGTCTCTCTCCTCAGGATTTCATGTGTGCTGCCTGAGCAGTATTTAATCTGGTTGTGTTAGCACACCAGAGTTTGAGTGAACACCTCTCCTTTTCTGCTTTTGGAGACAGCTGAGATGCACACGGGCACAGAGAGCCAGGAGCACCTTGCTCATCTCGAGGTACACGTGGGTGCCAAACTATCACCCGGTGTCTCACCTGGACACAGCACAGAGGGGTCCAAGCCCCCATTCTGGCTGACCGCTGTGCAGGCTTGCCTGGAACCACTGCTGTGCTGTAGCATGGCTGGGACTTGGATGAAGGCTCCACTGACTCTTCCTCACAGGTGCAACACAGAAATATCTTTTTCAAACTGAAAAGACAAGGTTGGAGGCATGGCAAGGCAGGGGTTAAGCACAGATGGAAGGGGGCAGAAGCAGACATAGATTCTCTTTCTCTGTACTCCCCTGTCAGAGATGGGCACCAGAGACCCTCATGAGGACAAAACGAACTTTTTTATTCATTAATTTCTGGACTCCTCTGGCCATTTAAAAAGAAATTAAAATGTGGACCACAAGTAGCACCTTCTTCCCAAAGGATTCAAACAACAGGAGGGCCACAATTCAGACTTTCTAAATACTTCTGCTTCCCACAGCCCAAACACAGTACCAGTTACTTCCAATCCTACCTGCTCAGACAGCCACTGGAGCAGCTGGGCTTGCAGCACAGTATGGTTGGTGGATCTGGAAGCTGCCCTAGAGCAGGTGATGGAGCTGCTGAGTCTCTGACCCAGCACATTTCTCTCCCTCTTCACCTGGGACTGGCAGGGCAAAGGATGGGGAATCCCCAAGGTGCTCCTGGCTGGCATCAGTTAGGGCTCAGCTGCAGGAGGTCTTCAAGCTTCAACCCCCAGTTTTGGCAGCAGCGGAATGGGAGAATATTTTGGCAGCAGAAAAATGAGAGAATGTTTTTCTTTCCTAGGGCTGGGGGTGGGTAGAGGAGCCCCCAGGGTTCGCCCACAGCAGTCCCCCAGATTTCAAGGTGGGGAACAGCTGCAGCCCAGGGACCCCTGTTTGACACTGGGGAGTTGGGGGGTTGTCAGTAGGGGAGAGTGAGCAAAAATCCACTTGGGTGCTACTGGTGGGAGGTTTAGACTGTATGGTCAGCCTAAACACAACTGCTTTTTGATTAAACCAGGGGTAACCACTGTCCTGAGTGACTCTGATCTCTGTGGTTAAGATCTCAGTTTCTCTGGCTTTGAAGACCTAAATTAACTCTGAGGTACAATCAAAGGTTTGCTAAACTGCAGAAGTTTAAGGGAATATTAAAACGTGGATTCTGTAATATTTTTAAAATGTCTTGGTGTTTGAGCCTGTATTTCCAACTGCTCTGCAGTGTGCAGCTTGCAGGCACTGCGTGAGTGCACAGCAAGGAGGGGCCTCCCCACCAGCACTGGGCTGGGGACATCACAGGTGGGGTGGGATAAGCATGGACTGAGACATAGGGCTCAACCCCTTCCTCAAACTGAAGAAAGCTCTCTGTTCCTTCATCATCTGAATCCACATGAGAAAGAATCCTCTTGTATTTTTTTGTTCCAGAACTGGATCTTCTGAAAACTCATCTCCTGTGACATCTGCTTGGGACTAGACAGCCCTTAAGGCTATCCCTGTGCACGAGGCCACTCTTACGTGTTCTGCATCTGTCAGTACTAGCTTAGACTTTTTAAACTTATTTTTCGATTCTATCATGTTGTTTAAGCATCTTTCACAGATCCTCTTGCAAATCGCCCACCATCTTCCAAAGGTGGAGCAGACAAAATAAAAAAACATTGGAAGAAGAGCATTTATTAACTTCATACATGGAAAACTGAGAGCAAATCTTCTCTCCAAGGTTACCCATGTACCCATTCAGTTCTTCTACATTCCCACCACATCACGTGACTCAATCCCAGTATGAATTTTCCTTTCCAGGGAATATTTTCAGCTATGTCAATATTTAGTCCAGCTGCTAACTTCCATAGGGTTTTGTCTTTTTATATTTTGAAGATCTATTGTTCTTAACTTCTTTCTATGAAATTCGTGGGTGAGTTGCTGCATGGGTTCCCTCCTAACCTCCAGTAGACAGAAATTAAACACACTGTATATAAAACAGTCTGGAAATCTAGATTTTGATAGAATGTTTAACTTTAAAACAATAAAAACCCCTGCTCTTTACATTCTACTTTGTGTGTGAGCCTAGCACTAGGGATTTTTGGGATTTTTTAGTGAAGTTTTGCTCTTGCCACCTTTTCTCTCAAGTGGCAGCAGTGGATGTGATGGTATCACATGCACCCTTGGCAGAGCCAGCTGCACTGGAGGGATATTCAGGGCCACTCTGGCTGCACAGCAACAGCCGTGATTATTTGTGCTACTGTGACTGCTCAAGCAGAAGATTTGGCATCAGCCACTTTAAATATTACTTATATTTGTTGTAAACATATGAAAGACACTTGGACATAAGCAAGAATCTGGTCTCAGCTTGGCAAATAACTCTGCTTTATCTGCTCTAAAGAGGCAGCAGGTCTGTTAGATGTTCCTTTGGACATGGTCCAGTGGGATGAGGCTGGCATCTTCCCTCTTCAGATGTCCACTGATACATGAAGAAGAAAGGCTTTGGAATGTGAAATGCAGGTTAGAACCTGTTATCTCTGCTTTTTTTTCCCCTCTCTGCCAAGAAGAACAGAGCATTCAGCACACTTTCCTATGCTCCACACCTTGCAGTGCAGGGGAGAAGAGAGCCAGTGAGAGCCAGAGGTGCTGGGTAGCAACACCGCAGCGCCTGGCTAGGGGCAGCAGCTGGGGAAGTCAGTGTTTAGCTAATGGGAAATTTGACTACTTGTAATTAAACTTCCTCTAAAGTTAATTAATTGCTCTGAAGGAAGAAAAATATTCACGCCTCCTAGAACTATAAATTGTCAGACTGAAGTTGTATTTGATGCACTGTTAAAATCTTTGGGGCTTGGGGTGGTTTTTTTGTTGTGGGGGTGAGGATAATTGTTTTGGGGGATTTTAAAAGTTTTTTTTAAGAAACCAGTTCCTAAGCATTTACCACACAAAACTGTTAAAGATACAACACAGAAATCCAAATCAGCAGCTCTGCCTGGAAGTGAGGATCATCAACCAGACAGAATTCAACCGTAAAATAACTATGGGATTTGACATCTGGGATTTTTCAGTGTGAAAAAGATCACCTTTTTGTTCCCTAGATGATACTCCTCTCTGCCCAGTCCTGCACTGAATCCAGTGGTCTGGAGAAAGGGGAAAGCTGACATCTAGATCAAGGAGGAGACAAGAAATAAGAGCACTGGGAAAGCATGTTAGACTGTGAAAGGTGAGAAGCAGGAGACAGCTGCTGGCTGGCAAAGTCCTCCATTCTGTTGCCATCCTACCACAGTTCAGATCACACCAAAATATCCCAGCAGTGCACATGAGAGTCATCAACCAGTTGAATGTTCCCTGGTGAAGGCAGTTTGTGTGTTTATTGTGAGATTAGATACTAGACAATATTTGTAATGATGTGTGGTGTTAGTGTAGTGGAATCATGTATCATCAACAGTGATTTAGTAATCAATGCTCCATGGTTCCTCTCTCCTGCACTGCTGTGGGAGTTAGGCATCTGCTTCCACAGAACTTGTAAAAGACAGTAGAGTCACTGCAAATTATTAAATTCCAACATCATATAGGATATGATACCCTACCCATCAGCTACCTTTAGCCATCCATCAGGTTATCTTTATCTCCATGAGTTTTACAGGATTTCTGCCATGAGACAAAGATAATCTTACAATTATTGAGGTAGTACTGCAAATACACATCTCCCTCATAACCTTGGATCCACAAACCAAACTGGCAAAAGGCTGGCTACTTATCATGCTGAGAACAGGAGCAAAAATGGAACAGTGAGAAAAAGGGGTCCGGGCAGCCCATGGTTCCTCCGTCTAGAGAGCTGCAAGACTGCACTCCATACAGAACTGATCCACTGTTCTACCTCAGTTAGTTTATATATTTTATTTATTTATTTTAAAGCAAATATAAAGTCTATAGAAGCCCCTGTGATATACCTGAAAGCTACTTGAGTTCTCTGTCTGTACTTTCCTTTGGGGTAAATCTTGAAAGACAAAGAAGCATGGTGGAAGATTACCTTATGCTTGTGCTGCTTACCGCTGCTGCTATAATCCAAGTATTATGGGACTGTTTCAGCATGAGAAAATTGAGCCTGGAAGTTTTGGCAGATTCTAAATTACTGAACTTGAGATGCTGTGTAGAGAGTGCATCCTTGTCCTAATGCAGTGCTGGAAGAAGAACGAGGGTGGAATCACAGATCAGAACCGGCAGAACTGTTACACCAATATTGGCTCTTGGTAACCACAACTCTCCATTCTTGATCCCTAATGTATCAGATACCTTCACAGTTGGAAGGCTCCACCAAAAACAAAGGAAAAAAAAGAGAAAAAAGGGGGCACAGAGAAACAACTACGTTTTAAGCTTAAAAAATAATCTTACACAGGAAGCACGACTAGCCTTTTGCACAGTGGGACAACTATTTGCACCATAGCATTTGCACACAGACTTAAAGAAAAGTTTGCAGACCTTTGTTGACAAAGGTCTTCTTTCATGTTTTGCTGAAACAATTTAGTTGCTATTTGAATGTGAAAGAGATCTACCATTAGATATCAAAAATGTAGCCTCAGTTGCTACCACAAAGGTTAAGAGGTCATTCTGTATAAGGTGGTCTTTCACTTCCTCAGGAAATTCAGCAACAGACCCACTGAAGTGGCTTGTAGGCTTTCCAAGGCCATTAGCGTACTAGCCAGTTTTAAGGAATGTTTCAACTTCTGTATTAAAGCAATAGAAGGAAAAGTATTAGGGTTTCAGTTTAATAACCAGATACCTCAAACTGAGAAAGTGTGGTGATGGTATTTTTTGTGCTCTCTGGACATACCGACTTACTTAAGGCAAACTGTTTTCTACCTTTACTTGATCAAAGTGTTGTATTTACAAATACAAGTTCATGAAATACAGAAAAACATTGCTGAACCTAACAGTCCCTACCTGTCTAGGTACAAATGCAGTGCTACTTGAAAGATTTTACGCAGAAGTAGAATGTCAGCAAGCAAGAAATTGTCTACAGGCACTGCAGGTGAGGTGGCTTAAGTGCATTTTGTGTTCTCCTTTACACTGCTGTTTAAAAGGCAAGGGCAGCGACTGTGAGAATGAGGGAAATTAATTCACATCATTTGCCCAGGCAAAAAAACAAATTGCTTTTGTAGAAAGCAATAGAAAATGTTTATCCCAGATTGTTTTTCTTCTCTGGTTACTCACATTAGCTCTAGAGGACTGCAGCAGCTAAGCAGACTGATAGCAAAGGGTGGCAGTGGCGTTAAGTCTGCCTGACCAGTTGTTACTTTGTGAAGCCATGAAGCAGAAGGTGCTTTCCCAAAAAGCATACTCTAGCTGCCTGGGCCTCACCATTTCCACATCATGCAGCACCACAGTCAAATGCTTTGCTGAGTACTGCAATACCCCCAAGTCTTAATGTCATTACAAATTTGAAGTATAGTTACACAGGACAAATGACTAAACAACAGTCTTAATAAACTTCCTCTCATGTACATTGTCTTTATACACACATCCCCTCTTGGAAGGTATTCTGTCTCCACATATAAACCAGTATGTCTCTTAACTGTTGTCATCGGGTGCAAATTTTCCATTACATACACAGTCTCAGACTAGCCTGGGTAGCAGCTGTTGTGAACTTCTTGTGGCCACTTCTTGGAAGCATTTGGGAACACAGCATATTTAAGAGCAAGTGTTATCTTGCATTCTCTAGGCTACGCCTAGAATTGAGGCTATACATAAACCTAGATAAACATCAGGTTTGTCTAAAGTCAGTATTTAAATATTCCCTGCAGCTCATTCTGAACTTCAGCTTCTTGTGTACTAGCACAGAGTAACATCAAGTTTTTCTTACTTAGGTTGACTTCTTGTCACTCTGTTGCAAAAGTGTAGTATTTGTTCAGCGTTCTGACTACACTAATAATTCACCTAGGACTAGAAGTACAAAAATGTCCAGGGAAAAGTATGTATGTTTCAGTAGCTGTGTTTGCAGAAACAGTGTAAAAATTACTTTGGCTAATTAATTTCACACACAGAACCTGGAGCTTAAAGAAACAGTGATCCTAAATCCATTCACAACAAAGCAGAGATGAGACTCCCATTCCTGGGGAGAATACAAGCCACAAAAGTTAAAATAAACCCCTGGTAACCCAGAGATCTCTGCCCAAGTGATCTCAGTTAAAAAACCAACCAACAAAACCCCACCCACAAATGAGGAAACAGCTGCAAATTACCCTTTCCTTTTCAGGACTGCCAGTTTTAGAGATGGCCAATTATTATTAGTCCAGAAATTATTCATACATTTCAGACATCTACAAGTATGTCCAGGACAGTAAGAATTACCACTTTCACCTGTTCTTCAAGCAGACTGCCCTACATCACTGAATATGAAGCACAAAATGAACTATGTAATACAATGCTGCTACCACTGATAACTTTATATGGACTTGTGCTAAGTAGGATGTTTAGGTCGACAGATCTCTCTGTTGGAAGCAACAATCTCCAAGCTAAGTATCACAACACCCCTTCAGCTTCCAGGCAACATATTTGCTGAACTGCTCCCTAGCTGGCAAATACAACTTCTCAAGTCTGGACAATTACAGGCCACAAATACCATAAACTGCAGCAAGTAGCCACCTCTCTCACTTCCCATTATCCTAAGTCCCTGAGCCTGAATGCCTCCCTCAACCTGTACTGCAGCTACTCCCCAGAGCTTTTGCATCTGGCTGCCTCGCTGTTTCTGCACGCTGCTTTCATAATCTAGGCTGAAAAAGAATGATCCAGGCTGGAAAAGACCTCTGAGATCAAGTCCAACCTTTGACCAATCACCACCTTGGCACTAAGTACCACATTGGAACACAACACCTTCAGGGAGGGTGACTCCACCACTTCTCTGGGTAGGGAATCCATTCCAACGTTTACCTTTTCTATCAAGAGATCAGAATGCCTGACCTGAATCTCCCAAGGCACAGCTTGAGGCCATGGTCCTCTCTTGTTGTATCACTTATTGTCTGGGAGAGGAGACTAACCCCCAGTTCTCTACAGCCTCATTCAGGAACCCATAGAGCAATGCAGTCACCCCTGAGCCTCCTTTTCTCCAGGCTAAGCTCCCCCTCCCTCTGACATTCCACACAGGACTTGTGCTCCAGACCCTTCCCCAGCTCCGTTGCTCTTCTCTGGACACACTCCAGTGCCTCAATGTCTTTCTTGAACTCATGAGCCCAAAACTGGACACAAGATTCGAGGCGTGGCTCGCCAGTGCTGAGTAGAGTGGAACAATCACTGATCTTGCTGGCCACACTATCCTTGATCCCAGCCAGGCTGCCATTGTCCGTCTTGGCCACCTGGGCTCACTCCTGGCTCACGTTCTGCCAGCTTGTGCACCAGCATCCCCAGGTCCTTTTCTGCCAGGCAGCTTTCCAGCCACTCCGCTCCCAGCTTGTAGCACTGTCTGGGGTTGCTGTGGCCCAAGTGCAGGACTTGACACTTTACCTTATTGAACCTCAGCCCATCGATCCAGCCTGTCCAGATGCCTCTGCAGAACCTTCCTACCCTCCTGCAGATCAACACTCCCACCTATCTTGCCATCATCTGTGAGCTTACTGAGGGTGCACTCAATCCCCTCAGCCAGATCACTGATAAAGATATGGAAAAGACTGGCCCCAGTGCTGAGCCCTGGGGAACCTCTTGAAACCAGCCAACAGCTGGATGTGGCACCATTCCCCTCCAACCTCTAGGGCCAGATATCCAGACTGGTTTTTTATTCAGTGAAGAGTGCACCAGTCCAAACCATGGGACTGACAGCTTTTCCAGAATGCCACGGGAGACAGTATCTATCAAAGGCCTTGCTGCAGTCCAGGTAGACAAGATCCACAGCCTTTCCCTCTCCCACTAAGTGGGTCACTGGGTCACGGGATGAGATCAGGTTAGTCAGGCAAGACTTGTCTCTCCTAAACCCATGCTGGTAGGGCCTGATTCCTTGGCTCTATGTGTGATGGCACTCAAGATAGCTGCTCCATAACCATCCTGGGCACCAAGGTCAGGGCAATAGGCCTGTAGCACCCTGGATCCTCCTTGCAGTCCTTGTGCCTGGGTGTCACAATGGCTAACCATGTTTTGAAAGAACAAAACCAAAATTAAATAAACCAGTAGTTCTTTATCTTGAGATATTGGGACTTTGGTTTAGAGAGAACAATTTTCTTAACATTTCCTAATTTGTCTGGATCACCAATAAATACTGGTAAATTCATCAGAGTTGAAAGATTCGGCTTCAGTGTTTCAGCTACTCTGCTTTCAGTTTACTAAGAATTTTCAAGTGCAATTTATGGATAAGACATCATGGATTCAAAGGTATTGAGCAATAACCAGTTAGAACTTGTTTTGTCACCAATTTCACCTGGCATATTCTATCAAGCTTTTAAGATGTGTGCTGGTGTTTCTTTTAACTACTTGTTAATAGTTCCTGGCACCAATACCCAGAAAGAGCTAATGCAATTACATTTCATACACTTACCCTCTTAAAATCATGACAAACTCTTTTGGTGGCCTTCCCTGACAATCAGGATGAAAATTTGCTGCAAGGGCTGTGTGGTTGTATTCCTTTTACTGTGGCAACATCAACATTCAACCAGCCACTTGCCAGAAAACTAAACAAAGTCAACAGTGTTTCTCTTATTCAACCATCTCACCACAACCCCAGCAAGTGACAAGGATGGCACAAGAGAAAGCTGGACTACCAACCCTGCTTAGCCATCCCATATAACCACATACTGATTCTCAGGGAAGACAAGGCTCCTGAAAAGACAGGTAAAAGCTGACTTTATCATCCACACCCGAGTACCAAGTATTGTTTAACCTACATTCCAAAGTGACACAAGATGCAGAATGAAAGACAAGAAACCACATCATCAGTGGACTTAACTTTTATTGAGGGGGAAAAAAGGTTTACATGTAGCTGTAGGTTTTTCCATCCATACTTCCAAAAGTTCAAAAAGGATTGGAAACAAAACTTGCTTCACCATTATTTCAATACCAAAAAGTTGGCTATTTTTTCTTTCATGAACAGCAAATTATATAACTAATTGCTATGTTCAATAAATATTTTTTCTCCTGCACCAATTAAGGGGAAATATTCAATGAAGTACCACAAAGACCCCAGGAATTTAACAATTTTAATTTCAACTGTTATCCACTGTGTAGCAATCCAGAAACTTTTTCTATAAAACACACAGCCTTAATTTTGAGTGTACAAGGATCTATTCTCCCAGTCAAATACCAAACTCTGATCTAGCTCAAATAGTCTACTTTCAAAGCAACTACTTGACAAAAAAAATTTTAAAAATCCTCTGGTTCATGACTATCTAAGCAAATTCATCATTACAGAAAAGACTCAAAGTCATTACTTGTTTATCAAAGTAACAGGTAAACATTTTAACAGAAAGATTAACAAGTTACTTGGAAATGCAGGTTTATGTTAAAGTATCCGAGTGTGTATACTACATATGACATGCAAGCTTTAAAAATATCAATGCTCTCTTCTGATTAGTCAGGAGTCCAACTGTTTGAGAAATAAAATAGGAATGACTTCCAAAATGTATCAGCACTTTGGGGTTCTCTATTTTTTTGCTCAAGATGTCTTACTACACAAAAACTACAACAATTACAATATTTAAGAGTATTACAATAAGAAGGGATGGAAAATAGGAATACTTCAACTGAAAATATGTATATTCTAAATGAACCAAAAACTTGTGAAAGAGCTGGAAGGAGGACAAGAAAGGGAAGATGTAAGGGAAAGCAGTAGGGATGCTAAAGATCTGAACTTTGTATTTAAAAATCAGGTTCTCAACTGTAACTCTTCTGATCTTCAGTAGCGCCCTGGAAAAAACAAAAGATGATACAATTACTAATTACACAATCATAAACTAACTGTACACATTATCTCAACTGTGCCCAGTTTTTTTTGCTTTCACATTCAGAATTCCCACTGATCAATTCATATAACAATGTTTATGTCAGCCAGATTCTGTTTATTCACTCATATTTACTTACTTGGACTATAGGAACGGGATCTTGATCGCGATCGGTATCGACTATAATAAGGCGATGGTGATCGTCTCCTTTAAAGGAAATTAAAAAAGAAACCAAACAACATCCATTATGAAAGAAGCCTTATTCACATCACTTCTACAGAACAGAACCACTTCCTTAGCACTGAAAGACTTGGCCTGCATGAATGATTTCTGCTTTATTTGGCTGTGGCTTATGGTTATTTAACAAATGCTTTTATATTTCTCTATTTGATGTGTTTAAACTCTAAGATATTCCCAGACAAAGAATTTAATAAAATCTCACTAGCCTTACAAACACATGAAGTGCTTTTCCAGATGCCTACAATTCTTGTTGAACAACATTCTCTGAAACCAGATAACTTTCAAAACAGCAAGATGGTTATGAAATGTCAAGCATTAAAAATCCCATCTACAAATAATCCCTTTTTAAACAGCAGTGTGTATCAGCTGTCTCTGGTTCTATATACAGCATAGAAAAATGAGTTCCCTTTTTATCTGTCCACTTGATTCCTGGGATACATGCTCTACACCTCCTTCACATAGCAAAATTAACCCTTTGCCCAACAGAAAAACCAAATTACATAAATACTGAAGATTCTGACTACTTCAATCCCATAAAACCTAAGGGAATGAGGTTCTAACACAACAGGCATGTATGCAGAATATTGCTACAAACTGAATAATATGTTTTGTCATCTAACTTCCCAACAAATCAACAAATCCACTGTTACAAAAACGAAATAAAGATAAGGTACCTGTATCTGTAGTCATATTCTTCGTATCTGTCATATCCTCTGTCATACCCCCTATCATAATATGAGTCCCGGCGACGACCTGCTCCACCGCCACCACCTCCTCCACTGCTATTAGGGGAAAAGAAAAAACAAAAACAAAACCCCCTTTATATATCTACTCTTCATCTTGAGTTAAATTATTAGATAAATAAATATAAATTATTTTAAATATTTTTAAAGTGGTCTTGTAGTAAATCAGACACTTAAGACTGCATCACAAAACTATACTAACAAAGTATTTAAATAAAAACACCTTCAAAAATTCCCAGAAAAATGAGGGATTTGACACTAATTCCCATCAAAATCAAAGGCAAATGAGCACCTTAGTATTTCAGCAGGCTAAGGATACATTAATTGATCATGCTGGATATTATTTTTATTAACAGGTTATTCAATATTTTTACAAAGATACAATAAACTACAGTAGTATTTAAGAGTGTATGTGACGCACAGTACTGCATTCTTTATATTAGTAATTTCTTCAACCAGAATCCAGCATTCAGTTTAAACCCACTGAACTTACTGTGTTGGCCTGCCCATGTAGATGCCTGGGGTGGGTGTATGTGCTCTTTTGGTGATTGAATAATCCACTCGAATCCTCCTGCCATCCAGCTCCATTCCATTTGCATGCTCCATCGCCTGCAGGAGAGACAAGGGACAGAGATGTGAAATCTGTAACCTACTGGTAACTATGGAAGGCTATGTACAAACACATTATTTTCCAGTAGAAAAACAAGCCCGGAACTTGTCTTGTTTAGACTGGCTACTAGTGCCCCACTGTGGCGACTGGCTCATCTCTTGTCCCCATGCCTGTCTGCGGGTGGTGTTACAGGACTGCACTGGGGCGCTGAACTAATGTGACTCTCAATCCCTTCTTAAGGGAGCACAGGCTAACCACTAACAGAGCCACTCTCCCTAGACTTTATCTTCTACCCATCTGAAAGGTAAATTGAAAGTCAAACCAGCTTTTTTCTGAAAACTGCATCCTTCCTACCGCCGTCTCTGACCCAGAGGGGACGGGCGGATTCAAAAGCTGTGCAAAACAGTGGCTTCCTGTAGGGTGCATATGGCCGGATTACTGCTCGTCGGCTGCCATTTCATGCTCTCCCAGCCTCCTGCCATCTCCCTTACAAGGACCTACTTCAGCAGAGCTTAGTAAAATGGCGGGTTCAGCCTACATGGATACCTAATTACAACCTTCCTCCCCACTCTCTCTCACAATAGCAGCTTGCTTAAGTGATACACACAAGGGTCTGCGCTCAGACGCCCGTGCCTTCAGAACTGCCTGCAGCCCCTGCACGCACTCGCTGGGTGTTCCAGCCCCAGCTTCTCCACTCTGAGAATCAATACAATGGCCTTTCACAAACTCAGACCATCAAAGCAAGTTTTTCAATGGAGCACAGCGTACTTTTGAGACTTATATTCATGCAAAAGTAACCTAAAAACCCAAACCCCAACAAATCCACAACAGTTAATTTTAACAGTTAATGATGGACATAAAAGGATTTTTTTAAAATTTGCTTTTTGAATTTTAAAAGCTTTTGTTATCTGCTACAGGATCCCTGAAATACCACTTCTCAACACTAAGTACAGCACTTAGTCCAATACACATTATTTTAATTTTTCATGTGTGGAGAAGAGACACTGATACAATCTTGAGTTAAAGAACGTAACCACTTTGCTATTTTTTACCTGCAAAAAACAACACACAACCTCAAAACATGAAGGTGGCTGAAGCAGAGAATTTTTTTCTTCTTTTTAATAATGAAACATTTATTAAAAAACCTTAACTCTAATAAGAGCCTTACTGAACTTACATACAAATCGTAAAGAAGATACAGAAACATGATATCCATATGATTTAACTGTTGTGTCCAAACTGGAGGTGACTGATGGTCACAAATGTATTTATTGAGAGTGAGTTTGTATTTTAGTAATGCTGTTTATGTCCATACTATATCGCCACCTAGTGATTTGTGTTCCCGTACAAGAAGTAACTACATTTAGCCAGCTGCAAAGCGCAGCAAAGTCTTTCAACATAGCCTGAGGTATATTTTGTGACTAAATCATGTTCCTCAGCTTTAGTCTTCTAGCCTTAACACCGTTTTTTTCCCCCACAAGGATGATGTAAATGAAAATAAATCTGTGCATGCACCCTAGGAAAATATGTGCGCACAAGCCTAACAATGAAGGCTGCAAATATCTAGCTGAAAAATTACCTTCATGATGAAACACATCTTTCTGGAAATGCAGCAAGTTAAATTGTAAGAAATTTTCTGCTGCATGGCATTTTCAAGTCCAGTCAACAACTTGCAGAATAGTAAGCTTAGCTGACAAGAAGTCACCTCAAATCCAGAAAATTTGGCATGTTTGTCTTATTTAGTTAAGCCAACAAACACCTCTTCCAGAGGAAGAGTTCTTTGACAGAGGGAGCAGTACAGAGAATACCAACATACCAGAAAGAGAAATGAAGAATTAATTTTGAGAGTTGCCTGTTTGTTTTAGAAATACCAGGAAATGTGTTACACTTCAGTGGATAAAGATCATGGTTACCAGACTGCACAGAACTCCCAACACCCTGGTCATAATTTCTAATGTCCTACCAAATACTAAAACATTTTAACAGCGGTCAGCAATAACTGCCAACTAAAAATTTTTAAAATAAAGAAAATCTTTAATAGATAGACAAAACCAATAAAGCCTCTTAACAGTTCTGACTGCTTCCCCAAACTCAGGAAAGCCAAAACCTACAACAATTAATAGTATGGATCACTCACATTCCGTAATTAGCAACCGGAAATTCCTTCTAAAGAGGTTCCCAGATTCTCTGTACCACTCAGTGTGCACACCTCAGGTATTGAAGTAAAGTACTTAAGCTGACATTATTAGGTAAGGACTGATGCAAGATGACAAAAAGCCCTCTCTGAAAACCTGTGTTCATGTAACTGATACAACAATATTTATTTTGTATTAAGGCCGTAAAAATATGTAAGTGGTCCTGGCACTTCTGTGCTTTATTGAAAGTTACAGTAGTTAACTGGATTTTACAGTCTTATTGCATTTCATAGTCAAAACAAATTTCAGTTTCCTTTTCTTGCTGGTTTTGGGCATGCATGACTGCCATGTTATGAATATTTGAGTGTCAAAGAGAAAAAATTGCGTATTCTCTCTAACAATGCTGAAGACATTCTCAAATACTGTTTAAGATGATGAAATGAAACTTCAAAAAGAAAAAAAAAATCAAATAATATTGGGGTTTAAGACACACAATGCCCTCTTAGGAGTTTTTAACTGTTAACAATCTACTTTTATTATAACCTGGATTATTTTCCAAATACCTGAACGTCGTTAAAAGACTTGCATGGCCTTTTGCAAGAGGACAGAAAGCAAGAACACAGCATTCCTATAAACATATAATATTAATTCTGGTAGCAAATTCTACAGAAAATTTGATTTTTGTAGGCTAGAATATACACCTATATGTCTGCAGTCAGAAAACAGAAGTAGGACAGGGAATGGCACAGGTTCAATCTTAGGTCACATTTTTAAAGTTTTAAACCTTCAGCAGACTATCCATAATAAGAAAACTGATTATCTATAAGGTGTTAGTTTGACAAAATGAGCAGTTCTTGAACTACAGTTATCATCTCCAGTGGCTCAAAAAAGTCAGAAGGCATTAAATTTAAGAAAGATTTCAATGTCATTTGATATTTAATGCAGTATGTAATGTTTTCTACATGTATGACCAATTAGGTAGACAGAGTAAAACAAGTTTGGAAACACAACTTTTAATTAAATGCACAAACTTACATGGGTGGCTGGTATTAGTTAATCAACAACCCACTAAAAAATTAATGACTTTCAGTCTGGATAACTATTTCAATAACTTTCAATCACTACAAAGTTAGCAACATACAGACTGAATATGCTTAAATAGTCAAACACAAGCAGTTTATATTGAAATTTATTTTGAAAACGCATTCTCACAATTTAAAAATAACTATACAAGGTACTGGGTTTTTTTTCCTCACTGTAGTTTTGGGGGTTTCTTTGTTTGTTTTTTACTGGAAGTTCTTCTCTACTGCATTTAATGACACTAATAAAAACATCATCTCCACTCCATCACAGGTACAGCAAGGGATGAAAGACACAATGGATCACATTCCCCCCTCCAGTAATCAATTACTCATTCAGTTCTGGATTTACTGAGAACAACTGAAAGAAAATTCTGAAAAAAAAAATCTGATGGAATTAATAAAGAAATTAAGAAACTCATTTTTTTACACTTGCTGCAGTCTGCCAAGTTCAATTCAAATCTGCCAAGTTCAATTCAAGTGTCCATTTCACTTCTGAAAAACATTCAATTTACCTTCTCTAGAGATTTTAATGATAGCTTTTAAACATATACAATTATGAGCTTCAGCATTGATAGATTCAATGTATTATCTTTAAAGTATACTTTAGAGCTTCAGAGTCAAGAACTACAAGATTTTAGAGAACCAGAATGAAGAACTGGATGATCCTGCAAGTATCAGGAAGACTTCTGCAAGACTCCTACAGAAGTCTGTAACTTGTAATTCCAAACATCTGAGACCTTCTAGTGCTCTTGTCTGGTATATGAAGGGTTGCTTTTGACACCATGAACAATACTTCAACCATTTCTTCAACAAGCCATGGGAGTTTTGTTCAATAACGTTGGTTCTGAGCTAGTCTGCTTGCACCACAGATTATATGTTTTTCAAGTGGAACTGATAAACTCCATTATTATTCTGGTCTTTGGCAACTGAATGTTGTTACTGGTTTGTGTTGATTGTTAACGAACAGCACTTCAGAAAATAGTTCTAGAAAGATGCTCCAAACTTTCTGAAGAAGAACATCTAACTAACATTAGAAAATTCCATATTGCCAACAGCTGCTGTAGCTGATGCTTCTTAGATGAGTTCCTCCTACAGACAGTACATTCACCGTAGCCTCAGTTTAAACAACTAACACTTCACAGTCTGAGCTACTGAAAAGCTAGTTTAGCAGCATATGACATCCCTGGTAACTGTAGTAAGAACCACATCCCTAGAACAGCCAGCACTTTTCACTCATTATTTTCTCAACTTACTGTTAAGTAAGACAATCCTCCCCCATCAACCTAATTTTTTTCTCATCCTAGTACATAGAAGTTTGTAATCCTCTTAAACACAGGAGGAAAATCCTTATGTGATGGGCAGATGAATATCCTCTATAATTTAGTGAAAACATTGCAAAACAACATTACTGGCTGCATGCCAGTGTTGCCAATACTGTGAACTATGTAAGCGAGTGTGAGAAACAAGTCTTGAACAGATGTTTACAGATATTGCCCTTTGCAAGTTGCACATGCAAAGGACTTGCACATTCTGAGAACTTGGAAAAGGGTGGCCAAGACAAGCCACTACACCACTCAAGACAAAAAAGCAAAACCAAGTATTTTTAAAAAACCAAAAACTTCTTGAAATAAAACAACTTTACAATAAATAAAACCCACTATACCCATTCTAAAAACAGGTACATAAAGACAGAAGCTTTTCAAACAGGCTTTGAACAAGCTGACAGACAAGAACACTGGCACAGCAAATCCTCAGGTTTCCATACAATCATTAGACATTCATCAGTTGTTTCCTAGACATCTATCAGTCCTTGACACTTACTGTCTGCTATCACACTTTGAACTAAAGACAGTGTTCACGAGCATCTTCAATATGGATCAAAACCTAAGAATCCAGTCCAGTGTTATTTTGCAAATACTATACCACTGCAATAAAAGACATCTGATGAAAAAGGAACCTTCTGTCTGATCATGAAGTTTCAGCTTAACCTCGGCAGAGTTTCAAACAGAATAGAACATATTCTACAAGAAATCGCCTGGACTGGACACATGCTTTGAAAACTTCTTTCTCAGTCCTGCTACAGTGGAATGTCTGAATCTACTGTGATGCTTTGGCAGCTTCTCTGTGTAGTAGTTATCAAAAGCTAAGCTTCTGTTCCTCCTTATAATCAAGATGCTCATGAACAGCTAACAACAAGGCTGCTATGGTGTCATAATCTGAAATTCTGAAATTTTAAAACCGTTTAAGTAAAAATAAACTTTACAACTGCCCGTTCTGTATTTTTAGGACACTGAGAAGTATCACCTTTAAGAAATGCTATTTTACATTGTCTTTGGAGTTCCAATACGTCGATCTAGTTGACAACTCAAAATGTCTTTACCACCATATGGACACTGCACAACTTGGTTTCAGAATCATGACTCACAGCAACATTTTAACTAGTTCAATAACTGATCCAGTTTATGGTAACAGAGATGACAAAGATCCTGAGGGATTTTAGCTGCACGAGAATCCATGCACAACTGACACTGATCAATCTTTAAGTTATGAAAGTTTAAACATAACTACTCGCAATTAATTTGATATAAAATTTTAGTATTACCTGTATTTCAAAGCATGCCTGCTGAGAAGCTTCCTCTGCGCTAGCCTTCCTGAAGGGCAACAGTAGAGATTATGAAAAATCCTCATTTTTCTCTACAGTTCTACTCTCATTTTAACAATCTATCTCTAAAAGGGCTGGAATTTAGTTCAACATATTATCTCTTTATTTAGATGTTTAGGATGTTGAAGGCTTGGGATTCTGGTTACTGGCTTTGGTTGGTTGGAGTTTTTAAAATTATTATTATTTTTAAGAGGAGTTAGTTACTCAGAACAGAAGTAATTCAAGTGCCATTGCTTTTACGCATACCAACTTTTCAGACTATCTTCCAAACACAGAATTACTACATTCCCTTCAGTGTTCTCATATAGGGCCTGTCACAAAATTTCACACCTACAGCTGTCTATCTACATGTCTGTATGTACCTATATTTATATATCTCCCCTTTTTCTACACCAGCTGCCACTTATTGCCATCTTCAAATCTGTCCTCAAGGCTCATGAAGCAAGTCAAACAAGTTTTACTTCTGCCTTTCTTGCCAAAGTATTCCACTTATTTAAATTCCAGGTGTTGGGAGAGTTTGCATCCTTTCCCTCTCTTCAGGCACCAACCCGTTGGAAAAAAGAAAAATGGGTTTAATTACATTCCAAATTATTCCAGTTCCTGCTTAAGGCCCTAATCTTTACTTCTGTATTTCTGAATGGAAGCAACATCCCTTTTTGTTTTCCCTTGCATTCCAGTTTCATAGCATCTGCCAAAACAGCTTTATACTAAACAAATTACTTCATGCTATTTACACGGAACATTTTAAGAAATGCATGGTATCACGCATGACCATTGCCCATGGCAACCAGGAAAAAAAACCTACCTCTAAAGACATGTGAAGCTGTAAAACAGACAAGACCAGTATATGAATATGCCAAGGAATACTGTACAAATATTTCAATGTGAAATGTTTTAGAAAACAGCCACTTTTTCAAAATCCCAACAAATTCAGTGTGCAAAGAAATACAAGGCTAGAAGTTAGAACAGAGCAGGCCATTAAAGACAGATGGATATACAGCTAACCACCCCATTAACCTCTCTACCAACCTCTCCAACTGAGAGTGCAGGAAAATATAGAAGGGACAAGAAGGAAGTTTTGTGTCCTTTTACTTACCTCTATAACCTGCAACAACCACACATATATACATCTACAAGACTACTCCTTCCTATAAACTGATTCTCAGTAGGACCATACCAAAGTCAAACACAAGAACTAAGTATAGCTCAATCAAGTAATCCAAATACAAGTTCTTTTCATTTAAATATCAAGTGGCATCAGAGTTCTTATTTTTCAGCTCCTGATAGATTTCCAGAGCTGTCATCCTCCGTGCCTTCAATGCTAAATGATCGATAAAGAGAGGAGTCATATTTAATATCTCCTTATAAATAAACTTAGCAAATGCACACAGAATCAAACGGCACATCTGGCCAAACCTATTAATCCATAAACAAGACAAAGTCTGTGACTCAGTTTGTCCCAAAGAGATGCACACAATGCAGGCTTAAAGACGTTTTTAGAGGGTGTCTGTACTTTTAACAGCAACTTTATTTACAAATTTCAGTAAATGTAGTAAAGTTCATGGTATAATTACAGGGGTAAAAAAACTACTGCTTATTGTATATTGTGGTGTATCATAATAGAGACTGCCGTTCATATTCTTTGATTCTTTCCTTACAGATCAATTACACTAACAACTCAGTCTAGCTATTAACAGCTACCTGTTAAACAACCAGGAAAGCAATTGACCAAGGCACAAATCAAGACAAACCCGTTTTTCAAATGTACAATGACATGCCTAAAAGGAGAAAATGCACAGGGAATCTCCAGAATTTTCATTCAGAAAACAACGTAAAACTTTAACTTCCAAAAATACTTTTCAAAAATACTTTAGACATAGAAGCCTTAAAGATTTATTTGCATTTTGGAGTAACAGACTAAAATCAAAGTCCAGCGCTCATTGGTGATTTAATACAGACAGCTTATGCTCAAAATCTGCCCATGCACCTGAACACTGAACTCAAACGGTTCATTTGTTTAGAAGTGCTTGAACAAAGCATTTTAAATTACTCTCAGTGTGAGAATCTGCTAGAGAATACACACTCAAAAACTTGTCTTCTTTTTTACAGACAGTTAATGAAGATAATGCATAAAGCGCACACCTGAAAAAAGTAGCAAAGCATGCATTTACCTCTTTAGAGTCATCAATTCTTTCAAAATAAACGAAAGCAAATCCTCTTGATCGTCCAGTCCGTTGATCATAAACCACATTGACACCAGTCAGAGGTCCATAACGGGAGAAGACTTCACGTAAATCTCTCTCAGTAGTGTACAAACTGAGACCAAACACTCCAAGACAGGTATTAGGATCTGGATTAGCCTGGTAACACAAATGTTCAACTCCAATTAATTTTCGTTTTTAAAAAATTATTTAAAATTGAGTATTTTTATATCAAAAATTATCAATTATAAAAAAATTTAATCTGAAGAAAACTAAAAATACGCAGCTTAAGACTTTAACAGTTATCATTCCAATTGTAAGATTGTTTCAAAAAGCAACTACTTTCAATGGTTTTAATTTTTGAAAAAAGACCAAGACAAGCTCCTCATGTTGGTAAAAAACTCAGTTGATAAAATTTAGCATTCTGATTCAAAGAAAAGCTACAGAACAATAGGAACCCATGTTATTAGTATTTCATACTGAAATTACCAACAAGGGGCAGACACCACACACAAATCTGTGCTGAGAACAGGTCTGCCAGCATGAACTCCCACCTTCATCCCTTTTGCATGGTCATCACAGGCACTATACAGTGCACACTGCCTCTAGCTGCCCACACTACATGTGAGCACTTGAGCTCCTAAGCACAGACAATTGAACTATAATCTAGCTTCTACTGAAACTTCCTCCACCTCAGCATTTCCTATCCAATATACTGAAAGTCAATATTTACATTTGTAAGTTAATCTTTCCACTTGTAAACTGGATGAAAGGCACCTGACTCCTTCATCTAGAGAGCAACAAGTGTTGAAGGCCAGTTCTATGAAACTGTAATCCAAAAGCATGGATATTTCTTTAGCACAAAAACTATTCACTCTCTATCATGATGTGGCATACTTAATAAATTTCACTTCAACTAGACAAAGTCAAATATGATATAGTACAAGGTACAAGTTCTCTTTTAGGTTCAAAATTTCTCTACATACCAGAGAATTCGTATCTAACGCCAAATCCTCTGTAAGAATTATTTTGATCAAAATCAGCATGTTTTTCAGTTAGGTGTCTGGCATCTGTAATACTAGATGCAGCAATTTAAAACACCAGCAACGAGCACAGAGATTTAATGCTTCTGCCAAAATAACAACTGGGAGTTGACACAGCTGAAATCTGTATTTCAGTTTCAGGTAAGTCATCTGTGCATAGTAATTTATGCCTCAGAGCCTGATTTTCAGCATGATTCAAGGACTGAAAAGGTTTAGATATTCTGTCATATTTTTTTCAGTGCATTTGTTCAGGAACCTATTGTGAAAATAAGATGCCTGTACTATTCATATATTTGAAGTTCCTTTCTTTCCATTTGTCAAAGTTCAAACTTGTTTTAAGACATGCATATTCTGCAATTCCTCAATATAGCTGAAGAGCACAAGACCCGTCAGTTTGTAATTCAAAAGTTTTAACTATACACGTCAAGGTATGTATTTTTTACTCCATATTTCAATCTGATAGTTCAATGGCACTGGCAGCTATACTAATTTTATTACTGGAATCCTGTAAGTATAATGAAATCTGTCTTTTAAATCATTGTTTGGGTAAAGTCCTCCACACATCCATACCTGTTGCCCTTTTTTAACATCCCTCTTACACTTACACCCTATTAATTTTTCTGAGGCAAGAGAAGCACTGAGATCAGTATGCAGACCCTAAGTGCCAAGTGACAACTACATCACCACTGGAAGGCCTAAACTGATTGTGGAGGACTAAAGGGCAGCTTCTGTATTAGGTTTCTGTACTGCCTCCCATCAACCCAGTGCAAGCTCTCTCTACAAGAAAATAAGTGGCAAAATTGCTCTCCAATTTTCAACCCCAACCATTCTGCCATTACAAAGAAGGACACTGGGAGAAATCTCAGAATGACAAGATTAGTATTTTAGATTTTGGTTGGTGTAGCTATACTTCCTCCTGCTCATACAGAGACACTTCTCATCTACATTTTGAAAGACTTACTGCACCTCCTTTTCACAACTGTAAATTTTTCTAGTCTACTATGAAGATTTACATATTACCTAATAATATAGGGCTTTACTTCAAGGTAAACCAAATTAAGTAATCAGAAGCATAAAATCATAAGCAACCTTCAACATATGCTCTATAAGCAAATAAACACTTGGGAATTTCCTTTATGGATCCCTATGTCAATCTTATCAATACTTTCAGGTTGACAGCACACACAGATGTGGTCTCATTTTAGAAAGGTTACATACACTTTTTTTTAACAAAAAAAAAAAAACCACAAAAAAACCCCAAAAAAAACAAAACCAAAAAAAAAAAACCAGAACAGCTCAACTTCTAGAGCTGACTGAAGCCCATGTCACCATATCTGCAAATCCTGACTTGCAACAGAATGTTTTTCAATTAAATTCTACAACTTCCCTGCCAGTTAATTGCAGGCCCAAGAAGTAAGTGCTCAGCTGAAAGGACAGATATTGCTCCACACATACCCCACACTCCCACCCAATTCCTGTATCCTCCAGTGACAAAACAGCAGGTCAAACTCTGCCTGCAGGTAACTTAGACTACACTGATACAAGAAGCAATTGTTTTGTCGATACTCAGCCTTTTTGAACATGACATACTCTGCTGCCAGTGTGCCTTCTCCTGTTGGACATTGGAGAATGACTACGGCTCCTGCGACGACGGTATTCTGGTGTATATGATCTGCTTCGAGACCGTCTCCTATGGGAATGAGAATGGGATCTGGAACGAGTGTAACGTCTGTGTGAATGTCTTCTGGACCTGGATCTTCGACAAAGAGAAAGCCTTTAGTCAGGTCATATGCATATGTTTATAATTTATTGAACTGTAAACAGTGCATTTTCTAGAGAAAAATCTTTTTTTAGATGGTGTCTACAATATTAAACCCATTAAGTTTCTTCTACCTTGCACATCTAAAGATTGCACGGATCTCTAATAACCTGCTCGGTAGCACCATTTTTAACTCTTTTAGAGTACTTCTGGCATGCAGTGAGGATTATATTCATAACAGTTTTTAGGAATTTCAGAGCTTAAACTTACATCAGCTTGGCTGCTTATCTAACTAACAACTACACAGTAGCACAGAAACTAGATATGCCACACTATAAAGTACTGTTTTGACTGAAAAATTGAAATATCTGGCAGGACTACAGTGCTGCAATATCTACAAGCAAAGTTTGTCTAGGCATGAAAATTACTCCAGACAAAAAAAAAAAAGCAAACCCCAAACAAACATCTGCTCCACTCCTCAAACACTTCTTTGCAAATGTCTTGCTGATAATAAGCTGTTTAAAACAGGTAGGTAATCATCTGGCTAAACATTTCGAGAAGAGAAACTGTAACATTAGTTGATCTTCGGCAATTCAGAGCACAGCAACTCTTTCAGTTGCTCTGGTATAAAGTGTTATAGAGAAGATGTATTACTGATCCCTCTCAAGAACTGGGAAGGAGAAACAACATAAGATTATCCCTCTTTCCCCACTAGTGCTACAAATGGTGTTTTCTGGCTTTTCTCGTGGTTGTTAAACAAAGATTCAGTAGCTCTCCCCATTTTCATGAATATGTTGCTAAAAGGGAATAGAGAAGATAGGTAGTATAAACCAGGTAATATTTATGGCATATTTAGAGAAAAAAGCCCAAGACATTTCTCTTCTGATCAAGCTCCATCAGAACTGAAACCTATAAAGCTTTACCTCCACACATCCATACTTGGGGTAGAGAATAACAGAGAAGACAAGTGCAGCATTGAAAAATTAATTTAAATCTTAAAACTCTCATAAATCAAGACCACACCCAATTTAAGACATAGTTTTTGATTATTTTTTTAAAGCCTCCAATGAAAGAATGTCAAGAACATTCACAAACACTGTTTTCCAATATTTCCAACAGTCAGACAGCTTACTCTTTTTATCTAACCCTCATGCCTTCGCACTAGGTCTCACTTGACTTTTTTTTTCCCTCTAAAGAAGAGGTCCACACAAGAATTCCCCCATAAACAATTTAGGGAGAAGGAAGCAGGAGCTTCACAAAATTGAAATGCAATCTATTCTCTCTCTTCTGGAAGAGAGAAATCTACATATTTCAGTTGTGATTTCTATGTTACTACTTCTAATTATAGTATTTTCTCTATTCATACCCATGAAATAATTTCCCAATTTTGTCCACCTATATGAGGACAAACAGGCAAATTAACATATCCCTGTTAATACACCCTAAAAAGTCTGTATTTTTTACAATGGGGAAAAGAAAGTTCATCAACCTACCAAAATAACAGTAGTAACACTGAGCTGACATGAATAACTTTCTGAACATACCTTGATTTTGATCTTGACCTAGAGTGCGATTCAGAATGTTTGGAAGCCCTCGATGGACTGCGAGATCCTGACCTGCTCTCTGATTTTACACGAGCAGGACTCCCAGCTGGAGACTTTGACTGGGAGCGAGACTCCTAACAAAAAAGACAGTATTAAAAATGGTATTGGTTGTGTAAATGCCTAACTCCTAACATTTAAAGTACAGTAATTTTATTATATTGATTGCTCCTGAAAAACAAATGGTTAGGCAATACCCTCCAAAACAAATTTCATTTTGCTAACCCACTGTTAATATTGTATGCTTGCCTCAAATAGGTCCCTGCTTGAACCAGATCACCAATTCTCTATTAACTAAGTAATCATGCAAATTCATCTACAACTTGATCATACAGACACTGGAACATAAACCATACATTTACTTAACCTAGGACCCATTCATTCTTCCAGATTCTTTTAATTCTACTTCACTCTTGCTTTCTACTTTTCTTCATTCTTCATTGAGTTTTTCATTTTTCATACTTCGTGTATTCTTCCCCAATTCAAACAATTCATTATAGCCTTAAAAAATATTCAAGTGCTTCTATCTGACCAATCTTCTGTTCAATTTTTTCCCCCATTCAATTTTAATTTTCTGATCTTTAATACTTTTCATTAGCCTTCTTTTATCTTGATTTATCTTCCACATTCTTGGAAAAAACTCTTCAATTTCTTCACGAACATTAACCTTAATGGAAAAAGAACATTTAGTATATTTAAGCACGTGGGGATTATAAAACTCTGCTGGAGTTTAGATGTTATCTACCAAATTGAAAAGCCAGCAGGTAAAGTGCAAGAAACTATTTTATAAAACAACTTTTTTAAAAAAAATATCTTTAAAACTGTATAAGTGTCTATGTTCTAACAATAAGCTTACTGAGTTCTCAGTGTTTTACTGTATTTGCAAAGCTACCCTCCTCCCCTCTGAGATTTTTTGGTAAGATACATAGATACACTAAAAACTAATTAGTACAAATATATTGAAGTGTTGATATCAGTGATTTCCCCCCCCCTAAAATAATAACTATGTGCTTCTCAGTATTAAATATCCCAAATTTTACTCCTACAGATTACTAAGACACTCAATTCAACAGAATGGCCAAAGATTCCCAGTCAAAACCTATCTATGCACATACTTACTCGCATAATACATGCACACAGGTATAAGTAACATAAAATTATTATTCTTCCTACTTTTTCTTCCTCATTGTTATCCTGTTTTCCTTATATAATCCATACAAACTAAGATGTAGAACCGTATAGTTAAAGCAATCCAATAGAAGTAAAAACAGGAGGGGTTTTTTTCTTGCATGGTAAGGCACACAAGAGAAAAACTAGGAAAACAAGCAAACAAAGAGCAGGTTAGGATTTCCTCACATTTTATGGTGTACAGCACTTCTAGGGAGCTTAGCTATAAAAACCCCTACAGAACAGTATGCTATATACATTTGTAACTTAACAAAATACTTAATGAAAAAATGCATACCAAGTTCCCCTCCCACAGGTGTTACATTCCATGTTTATTTGCATGATTTGTCCTGATTGTGCCCACAATTTTTCCTCTTTCTTACTCTACCTACGTTCAGATTTGCAGTTTCTTTTGCAGTTAAAATTCTTCACTACCTTGGGCTGGAGTTCTTTTTCAAAGGATGCTGTCTTCACAATTCAAGACATGAAATTCACCAGAAATGGAACCTGAGCAGCTTCTTACTAACAACTATTGCAACCACACTACCATCCCCCTTTACCTCAATAAAAAGGACAAAGGACTCATGGAGAGTATCACCTACTAGGATGATAGGCCTGCCAAACTTTAACAATGAAGGCCAAATTCAAAGCTTGGCTGTGAACGGCAGATCATGTAACCCTTATGAAGATGGCTATGTACTGAGCTAACTACAGGACTTCACTGAAATAAATTATGTACATGCATTTAAATATTACCAAATTTGGTGGTTTAACGTTTGAAATCCACTGTTTGCAATAAAGAAAAATTTCTCTTATAACAACTAACATGATTTTTTTTATCACCTCGCCTCTGTCTTTGTACTCTTCAATGTCTGATAGCCTCTTAAATTCTTCTCTTTATAACTCATCCCTTGCAACAATTTCCAATTTCTCTGGGAACTACTTGTATTTCTCTCCCTAGTAAAAATGATCAGTAATAAAGAAAAACATTCAAAGTTACATCAGATTTAGAAAACGCCCTTCAATAAAAAGACAAAGGAATCACCCTCCTCAGACACTCCTCCTTCATAAGGATACTGCATTGTCCATACTTTTTACATCTGCAAGATCAATTCTTGAACAAGAACTCTGGAAACTTGAACAAAGGCAACTCTCCATCCTACTCCCAGATCCTGCACAATCTAGAAGTGTTGGGAGGTGCCAAAAATACCACGGACACAATTGCTCCCATACAATGTAGAAGTCAGCTTAGTGATCTTAGCTATTCAACTGAAGCATCTTAAAATACCCATAAAGTCTTTAATAATATCAGCTATGACACCAAATCTATATGAAGTTGACAAAAGCAAATATTACATAATTTCATATAGGTTAAGTCCCTTTGGAAGTATCTGTTTAAGACCCTTATGGGCTGTATTCACAAATACACAACTTGAAAACTGCAGTGACAGAGGGGACCATGAAAATTCCTAGAGATTTCAAACTTCCTCAACCAAGTAACTGTGGATGTAAACTGCAGCTGAAGAGAGATTACCTGATAGCAGTTGTGCACTGTCATTGGTAAGCAACTACATCTCATCTTCTAATACAACATAATTAACCTAGTTACAGCTCCTACAATGCTTCTAAAGGAGACTAAGAGAATCACAATAACCTGCAAACGTTTAAGGACTTAAGGACAATGCTGAAAAAGTGCATAGTAATATTTATATCAGCAAAACTACAGGCAGGGATTCAGAGCTTCAAGGAACCACAAAGAGAGATTTTAAAGAATTTTTCTTCTCTACTTACTACTGTAATTAAACAACTAGCAAGCTGTATATTAGTCTACACCACAGAGCAACCCAATTGTTCTTCATTAACTACTTATACCCATTCTGCAATACATATGACAAAAGTATTCAACACTCTTCATATGTCATCTTTAACTTAAGAAACCAGACAACTCTATTACCCCAAAGCACTAAAATACCTCAATTTTGTACCAGTCTTAAAGCAACCTATACATTCTCATCTTAGCTCCATTATTACCACAGAAACTAAATATTGTGTAGGAGAGAAAAGACTAAAATTGCACTTTGGATCCTCAGCACTTTCTTATCTTTCTGTTCTAAAGATCCTTAGTCATTTAAGGGCCACAGATGAGACTCAGTGTAAACTCAGCTCCTCATCCCACCAGCTTCCTACAGAACAGTACCTATCTTAATGCCTTGGGCTTCATTATGCAGCTGTCCAGTCACTACTTTCACCCTTACAAACTTGTAGGCAGATAATTCACTATCCCCATGTCAAACTATCTAGATTTGCTGCCACTAGAGTCTGCAGGAAAAAAAACAGAGCCTTGTAATAGTCTTCAGATCAGACCTCCCTTTCAAAAAAAATCCTGCATCTGCCAATAACACTTTTCCCAGGAAACACCTCTCCCCAAAACACCAAAAAACCCACCCACACAAAAAACCCATACAGCCTCCCCCCTGCCAATAATAATTACAAAAAACCCAACTCAACTGTAACAGTGTGCTTCTTCAGAGTAAGACGTAGTGGTTTCCTCAAATACACACCAGGAAATGGGACTAATGATTCACCAAGAATTGGAACTTGGAGCCAAAATAGTAGACAAACACAAAATCTAAGGTTTGCAGCTTCAGTTACTGATTCTCTGCACAAAATGCACAGCTAGAAGCATTTAAAGAGAGTACCAAGGAGCATTTTTAATCCTTGTTACCCTCCTTCATTCCAGGAAGTAACAAACCAAAGTGATATGGAAAGGATCTCTCCTCCCCCCCATTACTCCACGATCGTATAAACCCAGACACTGAACAACTATCAACAACTTCAGATCATCCATCTGAGCCAGGCATCAGTCAGTCCACGTATTTCATCCATACCAGTAAAACTGTTTAACTGATCAAAAAGTTCTATCTAGCACTTAAATTCCTTGCATTTTTCAAAAGAAATCCTACTTTCCAATGAAATTACTATTTTTAAAGCATTAAAAAAAAAAAAAAAAACTTCTATGCAGAGGAGAATTACAGAAGTCTTGAAGAAGTATTCTTTCCATTTTCCACTCATCAAGAGAAGGTATGATAAAGAACATGGGGGGGAACCACAACAAACAACCGACCAACCAACACCTTTATCAAACCAACCAAACAAAACAATCCCCTGTTCTTTCACACTACTCTTCTGTCCTGAACTTGTCATGCCTTACCCTAACTCTCACCTTACAATTTCAGAGTATGACTGAAAGGCCATTTAAATTTAGAGTGAGATGCTAACTAAAAATAATGACGTAAATTTAAACCAAGCTTTCTATAGCAAAGCATGGGAAATGAAAAAAAAAAAAATCCCAAACATTAAATCACAGAAATTTCAGGTGAAATTCATTTGAATTTTTCACCTGGGGTGAAAAAAAAAAGACAGGACAGGTGGTATAGCAATACCATTTCCAAAAATCTTGTTAAAAACTCCTACCCAAACTAAAAAAATAAATGAAGTCAAACTCTATCAAAAGGGGACAGAAAAACAGAAGCAGTCAAAAAAGAAACACAGATTTAGCAGCAGCCCACATTCGCTGGATAAACCTGTTAAGCTAGTGACATCTCACTTATGAGGACAAGATTACATTTTGGCAGGAATCTACCAATTTTCCTTGAAACTCAAAAGAGAAGTTAAATCCTTTTTGCTTCATACTGTGACCTGTCACTATACTAAAAATAAAATGGATCCCTTAATTAGCTAATCTTCTATAAATATTAAAATAGTACACATAATAAGCTTCTGTGTACAAAGCATCTTTTAAGTTGTTACCTAGAAGACATGGATATTTTAAAAGTTACTAACATAAGCAAACAACATATTTCTCAATGATCCCACTTATGAAAAGAAAGAAAAGACTTCAGCAATAAACTTTTTGAAATTACAAGCTCTTCTTCTCACTGAGGCTTGAAAATACACCTCTTCAGGGAGGGTCCTGTAGTCATTCCTCTACCACACATGGAAGACAGTAAAAAGAATTTGTGTCCAAAAGGAGCAGTCTTCCCAGCTGACAAGGTCCAGAACAATGCAGAATTTATTAAGCTTGATTAAAACAAAAAAAATTAAAAATCGGACTTCCAGAAAAATTCTCCCACATTGTCATTAGACACTGCAGGGTGATCACAGCACTCTCCAAGCAAATGCAGAACCCCTGAGCATTAGCAGTCCATTGTGCTTGTGTTTGAAAAAGTGTGGGAAGCAACATTCCTTCCTCTCCATAGAGGTGGCAGAGTGCCACTGCAGGAGAGGTGGAACACAATAGCTAAGCAAGCCCGCCCCTGACACCGTTGGGACTTTTTTTGCCAAAGAAATCATCTCAAAGTTGATCAGTTAGGTAATTCCATACATATCTAGGTATTTTTGCATCCAAACTTCATGAAGCAAATATAAGGCACTTTCACAGCTAAACTAATCCAAAAGCCACTTGTGTACCTATGAAATATGCATACTTCCTTCAACAGGATAGGCCACGTGCAAAATCATGCATATCTTCAAGTGTTTTGCTAGATTATACTATTTATCCTACTCTAAGATCTTGCATACAGCAGGATCATTAGAATGAAGACAATCAATACAGAGTTGTAAAATGGAATTTTACCTTTGTTCTGATAAAAGATTTTGCCTATTTAGACAAACAACACATTAATACTGGTAGAAAACTATTACAGTGTTAAGATTGCAGAAATTAAATGTTACCAGAAGCGCAACAGAAAAAACTGATCAAAGTTTCAAGTGGAACTACTGAAGTGCAGGTTTGTTCAAACTCCCTTCGTTCATTGCTCTGGGAAACATCTAAAGCTGCACCACAGACTGAACACCACATAAACAATAGCCTATAAAAAAATAACAAAAAATATGAAAGGAAGTAAGAGTTGCCTGCCATCTGACAGAAATAAAAGATAAAAAAAGCCTCATTTGTCTAATCTGCTCACAAAAAGCATTCAATGGTGATAAAATACTCTGATGTTTCAAAACCAAGTCACTGGATAAGAAGCACAATTTAAAATATTTTTTTATTCTTAATGACCATAAACTTAGCTCTAGCACATCCACTGTATTTTTAATTCCTCTGTCAATTTCTTTCTATTAAATCACCATGCTTGAGGAGGGGGTTTCTTCGGTTCAACCAGCCACATTCTTAATAAAGAGCTTAAGTTGAAACAAAATGACACAAAAACAGAGCAGATGTTGATTAGTCTGAGCATATTTGATTAACATGTGCTTTAAAAAAAAAGTCAATAAAGGAGTGAGTTCAAGAAGGAAAAGCTCTACAATGATTTCACACCCAATACTTTAGAAATGGAAGTTTTAAAGAGTGCAAATTAAGCAATTTCATTGAAAGTTATCTCCATAATTATTAATGGCCTATTCAGATTAGTTAATATGATTTTAAAATCATAAATTAGAGCCAAAGCACATACAGAATCTTACTGTCGATAAAATTAGCATTAAAAAAAATTCTGCTGATACTCAACGTTCACTGAAGTGCTTTTGGGACAATATGCATTTACACAGATGAAATATAAAAGGCCTAAAACGAAACTTAGAACACCCTTACTCCTTTGGCATTCAGTTTTTAAAAGCACATCACATTAATTAGCACTTAAACTGACAGGGGGTGGAAGAATTGAAAGGGTACTCAGAATTCTTATTTGTGCCAAATTCCACGAAAACAGGTTCTTTACAAATTTTCTTCCAGTTTCTGCAGTTCTTCCTCTCAATAAAAACTTCTGCTTTACTCTCAGGGCTCAGTGCCTGGATGTAGCAAACTGAAGCATCAGGACATTCAGTGCCTGACAGAGTCTTATCCAACTGGGAATAGCAGACTAAACACTACAGCCTCAAAGTTACATGTGCTTAATTTTATGCCCGTGAACACTTTCAAAGGAAATGAAAATTAAAACATTACTCTGAAATATAATTTCTTATTTCAAGAATTTTAGTACCATCACAACAAAGCAGTATTACTGAAGAAGAAAAAAAATAAAAAGGCTTACAAATGTTCTTCAGTAGAACCACAAAACCCCCAACTAGAAATCAAGTACCTGCCATTATGCTCAGTTATGCCATATTGATTGAGAATTTTCAGTGTAGGGAGCAAAACCAAAAGAAGTTTTCCAAATGAAGACTCAACATAGTCAGCAGCTCTTTTCAATAGGTAAATTTTCCATCCCAAAAAAAAAAAGGAACAACTGATAAGCAGAAGTCACAGAAACTGCTACTGTAGGACTTTTCAGACTTCATGTACTCTCAAAACATTTTAGTTCTACATTTGGGAGGAGGTGGTGTGCAGAAATACTGAAAGTACAGAGCTGTAACAGCTTTGTAACATAAACAGACCCAAAGAGCCCAATACCAATGTTCTGACAACTAACCTAACATAATCCCTTTCCTAACAATAACCCACACTGGGAATACAGACAAGAAAATAATCCTCAAAGATATGAATCTTGACTGTAAAATGGGAGATTACCATCATCTTAAAAAAAGAGAAAAAACCAACCAAGCATACTCATTGCTCAAGTTTCTGAAACTTAGCTGTTTCCCCTTCAGAGAGCTGTTTATTTACCCCAATACTGCTTAGCTACACAGGCACCTTATGTCCAAGCAATCAACATAAGGGCAGGTTGAGTTTACCTCATGCGAGGAAGCAGCAGCAGCAGTTTATTGCATAGCTAGGTAAAGAACTTGCCGCCTATGGATTTTTTTTTTAATCACCACAAAAATGGCAACAATAGTAATGCAAAAGTAATTTTTGGAAGGTAATGCCGTTCTTCCAAGATTTATTGCTTGTTTCCCCAGACAGTAGGTATATATGTAACTGCAAAGCTGCTGTCTCTGGATCATCAGAGAGAGTCACCAAGAGGATGCTCAGGTGTTCTTCTAAAGAATCTCTTAAAAGAACAAACAAAAAGAAAACCTCTGCAAAATTAAAAAAAAAAAGTAAATTGTGATGCAGGAGCACACATTTCGTTCCTGTTTCAAGCAGCTTCTAATTGCTTGCCTTGATCATCACTAAAAAAAAAAGAAACAAAAACAAAACCACAAAAACACTGAAATGGAAGGGACCTGTCACACGTGTACATGAAAACCCACAGCCATCAGAGGGAAGACACAGGCCTAACGAGGTTACAAAGCCACAGCAGCTCGTTCGAAGCCTTCAGCTGCACGATCGATGACTTTCAATGGTTTAATAACGACGGCCGGACCTCCCCAGTGGCGGGAGGGGGCCCAGCCCGAGGCAGCTCCTGAGAGACCGCTCACCTCGCACAAAAGGACGCGGGGTCCCTCCTCTTTCGGGCGGGAAGAGGCCTCGGCGGCCCGGCCGGGGGAGCGGGAACGGGCAAGACAGCGACCCCCGGGCCCGGCGGCAACAAGGCGGCTCGGGACCGCGGGAACGGAACAGAGCAGCGGGGAGGAGCCCCGGGGCTACAGCAGCGCTGCCTGCACAGGATCAGCCTGCGCTGGCTNGTGCGGGTGTTGCTGCGAAACGTGGAATATGGAAACAAATGTTCTTAAGAAAAGATGTTCTTTGATGTCTGATTTTTGTGAGCTTTCAAGACTAATGACTAAGAAGGGAGATTTAATCCCTGAAACAGGCAGCCGACAAGCAAGCGCTAAGTGATGTCCAGGCGTTAAAAAGACAAATTAGCNACCCACGGCCCATGCAAGCCTCGGGCGCCTGAAGGAGCCATTTTAGAGCCAAGCTGCGCTGCCCCCACCCCCACTAGGCCCGAGGACGCCGAGTGTCGCCACCCACCGCCCCCGGGTCCGATCCCCCCCCTCAACACGGCCCGCGCAGGGGAGGCNAGAACGCAGAATTCACGGACCACAAAAGCACACGACAGAACTCCCAAGATGAGGAAGAAACTGTTAAAAAGACAACTTGGCGACTGTGCGGAAGCCGTTCTGACTGGGTAAAACGTAATTCCGGCAGGGGGAGATGTGTGACCGACTCACAGACCACCGACTCAACAAACCCACCGACTCAAAAGAAGAGAAAGACTGAGCATGCGGGCCGATTAGCATGAGAAGCGAGAGAATAATTAACCAATAGAAGATAGAATACTAATAATAAGAGAACGAGGTAACGTGTAGCCAATGAACATTAGCGCCTTTGTTGCTAAAATGTATAAATAGCTAAAAGTTTTGGGAGCCGTCGTGAAGGCTTTGTGGGTTTCGCACCCAGCACCCCTCTCCGCGCAGCACTGTCAATAAATCAAATACCTCGACTCTGTGTGTGAACTGGCCTCTTGCACGCTGGCTGAAAGGAACTTGTTTTGAGACAACACGGGGCAGCCCCGCACCCCTCCTGCCACTCCACGCACAGCGGCCTCTCTCTCCTACGAGGACTGCTCCTTCACGCCATGAAAATTACCAGCCTTGCTCCTGTGTCCCCTTATCTTCCACCTCCCCCAGCACAAGGAAGAACATTTATATGAATGTGTTTATGCAACCATATGAATTTGTATGGGTCTGTGTCATCAGGGCTGTTGTGTTATGGCACGAGGATATTTAATATGCAAGGCTGGAGGGCTGCTTTTATTGTACATACGTGGAAGTAAAGTCACCGGATCCAGTCTCGTGTGCTTCTACAAAACAAAGGCCTAGAGTTTGACTTGCAATTGTGAGAATTGCATTTTAACCATGGTTTTATTGAAAGCTTTATCTTTTCTGCTCACCTCAGAAAGGTTTCCCTGATCCTGATTCCACCTATGCAGTTTTGGTCCTTCCTCCTCCAGTATGCACCAATAGCTACAGCAGCTGACACCTTGCAAGCATTTGAGGCCAGGTATTCAGTTCCTTAAGTCAGAACATTTCCCAAGATGATGACTATGGATAACTTGCTCTGTCAGTGCAGGAAAGCATTGGGTTCCCAAAAAGTGCTTTGTCCCAGTGGAGACGTCACATGAACACTGGTAGCCAGTGGTCACCACAGCTTGAGGTTCTAACAGAGCCTTGACATACACTCTTCTTTACAGGAATGGTCCTGTTTCTTCCTACCTGGACCATAAACGGTTGTTTTGTGCTTCTGTTGTAAATGGAAGGCTGGAACTGTACATGCCAGCCCTTGCTCTTTTTCCTTGGTGATTCAGAAGCAAATAATCGATTGAAGAGTAAATTATCTTGCAATGGTAAAGAAGGCAGTATTGAGGAAAAGTCTTCCTTGTCATCTAGGTCTGCAAAATATTTAATTTTGGGTAAAAGTTTCTTTCACATCACTTACTTAAAAAGTTCCAGTCAATTCCTTAGTCAGTTCCTGTTTAATTACAAATAAATTTTCATTCCTAGGAGGTTGGCCTGAGTTTTATCCTCTGCTGATGTAAAAACAATTCTGAATCCATGTCATAATCTGTCTTTTATAGCAGCTCTACTCTGTTCAGCTCTGGTACATAGATTTGTTCATCTCCCTTTTCAAATGTAACTTTATTAGTAAAGTACTTATTCTACTGCAAGGTCACATACTGTTCTGACATATTCTGATGCTGTCTGGTGTTGCCTATATCCTAACTCCAGGAACAAAAAGGAATGAGCATGAAGGACATGCTTAAATTCTGAGGTGAAAATAGCAATTGGTCTTCTACCATAGAATGGATCACAGAAAAAAAAATGGAATATGAAGGACCCACTTAAAATACATAATGGTTACACTAAAAAACGACAAAACAAAACCAAGCAGGGGAGGGAGGGAAAGGTCAGGAGAATAGAGGACAGGAATACAATTTTTTGTTTACATGTACATGTATGAGATCTAGCTACAGTCCACATTGTGATTTCAGTTCCTGAGGGTTAGACTAGACCTGATGCATACATTCAAGACATTTGCATTATTCTAACAGAATTTTTTCATTCCTGTTATCCTGAAATGTTCTGGCAATTAAACCTAAAATAAAAATGACAGTTGCTTATACAAATACCTATTTTTCAAAAGTCTAATCAATTTTACATTTTGAATTGAAAACTACAAGCTGCCTTCACCATTTTTTTCTTGTAACTTATCTGCCTTAATTGTTCTCTACAATGACTTCACTCTACAATGATTTCACCTGTAGTTTCCTGGACCATAAAGACAATTATTATTTTTTATTATATTTCAGCTTTCACTATTTATTAGTAAGATTCCAAGGTCGGTCTGGGTCTTTGGGAGCATGTCTCCTAAATGGAAGATGATTTGAACACAGAAAACATCTAGAGATGGCCTAAAGGATACACTAACATGACACAGTTGCGTGTTCTTCAAACATGCCTTATAGAGATTTTTCAAGAAATATTAAGACACTGGTTTAATACAGCGTTAGCTTTAATGCAGTAGTAAGTCTAGAATATTCATGATTTTGTAAAAAAATACACTCTGGGGGGAAAGATAGGCCCGGATCAGGCCCATTCCCTAAAGGGAAAGGGTATAAAGAACTGGTAACGGATCAGGAAGAGGGAAAAATAGGAGTGGCAATAAAGCAAGTATAAAGTTGCATGTGTTCTTATCTGCATATACAGATTATAGGATTAACTGGTTAAGCGAGGAGTCAAAGCTGTGCTAATCTCAGAGCATATTGATTAGTCTGCTGTTCTCTAGCCATTACCATTTAGCAGTTTAAACATATTAGGAGAGGAAATTCTTAATACATATTTGAAAAGGACAGAGCAATAGCTATGCAAATTAAACTCGAAAGAACCGTCCACAGATAATGATTGGTAGGAGAGGAATGAAATAACATGGCAGCAGCAATCTAATTCTGGTGGGGTTTTTAAATTTATTATTATTATTTTGACAAATAATACAGAACACTGCAACATACCTGCAATCCTGGGCTTTTATCTACCCCTTGAAATGATACCAGGAGTATTATTACCCACAAATATAAGGACTATATAAATACTTTTAAGGTTTGATTTTCATATGTCACTGAAAAGAAACACTGTGCTTGATATTGTTTTGTCATGTAGTTTTTATCACACATCTCAGATTCATCAGCTGACATAGCACCTGCCAAGAGTTTTGTCTGTGTACTTAGGTCCAGGCCACTAACCCTTCTGATGTATCAATATCCCTTTTTCTAGAACAGCATCGCATTTAAATGCTGATTTTTCCTGCACCTAACCCGTGCAGAATATGCAGGTTAAAAAGCCTGGGAGAAGCCATGTGGCCTCTGACGCACACTGAAGGGAGGGAGAGAGGGAGGGAGACATGCTGAAGGGATCGAGATAAGGTGACCAGCAGGTACTTCTGAATGCTATCAACTCTGCAGCTGTTGAACGTGTTCTTTACTTTGCCTTTATGTTCACCTTTCCTTAACTGATACCAGCTTCCTTCAAACAGCACCTTGCAGGAAGAGCCTGGGGTGACTCTCTAGCACAGTCCTGCACTCACAATGAATTTTATTCAGGCGATTATCACGGTGAGGGTGGGGGGGGGGAGGTTTATATACCACCCCAGCCACGAACAATCATAGAATCCTTAGGGTTGGAAGGGACCTCTGGAGACCCCCTAGTCCAACCCTCTGCCATGGGCAGGGTCACCTAGAGCAGGCGTCACAGGAATGTGTCCAGGTGGGTTTTGAATGTCTCCAGAGAGGGAGACTCCACGACCTCCCTGGGCAGCCCGTTCCAGTCCTCTGCGACCCTCAACGCAAAGAGTTTCTTCCTTATGTTGAGGTGGAACTTGTGTTTTAGTTCACGGCCTTTGCTCGCCGTCCTGTCGCGGGGCACCACCAAAAACTCTGGCACCATCCTCCTGGCACCCGCCTTTGAGATATTTAAAAGCACTGATGAG
>VXBC01012550.1:20981-38639 GCA_013399945.1 Ploceus nigricollis | reverse complement strand
TTGTTGCCATGAATTTAATAGTAATTTCTTGAACAGATGTAATTTTAGTGTAGTAATTTTAAATTGTTGATAATTTTACAAACTTTTTGTGCTCCCACTGACATGGTAATAAATTCAAATTTTTTACTGTACAATTATTTTATAGTAATTATTAATGTCAGATNATTTAAATAGAAACAGCTTTCCAGTATTTCTAAAATACTGACAAAAGTAGTCTAGTGTTTGGGCTCTCAGATAATTTTATACCAGAGCCACTGTAAGCTTGCTGTGTGGGTTTTCAAATCGAAAGCAATATGTTTGTGCTCTCAACTTGAAGTTCATCTACAAGACAAATTGGTGCTGTTCTTAGAAGCTTGTAGGAGGTAAAACCGTTCCTGGTTTAAGATATGTTTGAGGTAGTCCCAGCAGCTCGTCAGCAGCAACTCTGTGTCTGCTTGATGAGCTGTGACTATTGTTGGCCCATGTATCCTTTGGCTGCGTTGAGAGACGGGAAGTGTTGGGAGCACACAAGATTTTCTTCTTTTTTTGTAGAAGAGTAGGTATTTTTGGTAGTTACCCAGTTTTGCTGTTCCCTCAAAGTTCATGTTTCTTTCACTTGGAATATCCATTAAAGGTGTTCCCCAAAAGGCAGCTAGCAATAAGGCAAAAGGATAGTTTTTTTTTTTCACTGTGCCAAGGTAATTGCAGGTCTTGGGCATATACAAGCAGGGAACGAAGGAACACATGCTGCAGGAGAAGATATAAAGATAGATGTCCTGGAAAAGACACAAAGGCAGACTCCTTTGGCAGCATGATCTGAAAGTGGTACAGAGCTGCTAAAATCTACAGCCCAGCAGCCTTCATAGTGATAGAGTAGCCTTTTTTTTTGCCCAGAATTGTGCCTTCTTACCTCTTCTTAAGATAGCAGCACGTTTTATAGTATTGATATTTTCACATGAGTCTAGCAGCTATTAATATAAACGGAATCTTCTGTCTACTCATCTGTGATGCAGTCTGGAAGGACCCTTGAGTTTCATCAGCACATTTTGGTGGGCCGTTTTATGTCAGGCATTGCTGATGTTTTGTCAGTATAGATCCTCTTTCCCCTCTCTGCTGTGATATTTTTCTGTTGACCAAATTTTACAGCAGCAATAATAGGAATATGTGAAGTGCTGAGAGTAAATTTTATCAAAAGACAGCTAAATGTGGTTTCACTTGTCTGGGAACTGGCATTGCTGTTAATGGTTGGTTCCAAGTAGAGTATCCTGCTCTTTTATGGCACTGTGCAGCTGTCTGAGTGAACCTGATTAATGAACCTGGGAACCAAAGGACAGTCATGAGTATGGATGTGCCAGTACAGTACAGTAGTCTCATTGGCATCTTCTCAAGAACTTGTGCACTCATAAAAATATGAGGAATGTGGTTCTTTCTTACACACCAGTTTTAATAAGGGCTCTGTGTAAACACTTCACTTCTTTGGGCACCTGTTTGCCAGCTGCACCTCATGTAGATTTTTCACCTACTGCCAAACCAACAACCATCTAAGACTTCAAATTACCAGAATACAAGTATCATTCTTGGCATTCCAGAAAGTCTCAGCATGTGAGCTCCTGGGCTTTAGGTGCTTATTTCATTGTCTCAGTCTTCTAAAATTAATTGTCTAGTGAATGTGTTCTGCACTGTTTTGGTGTGTGTCAGTCATTCTTTAGACTTCCCATTTTCATTGCTTCACAGAAATGACTGAGGATTTTCCAAATAACATAAAACCAGCCTGTCTTGCTCTCAGAATGCACGACTGATTCCTGTCAGCTGAGTGATGCTCAAAGTTTTCTGTTGGAAAATTAGAAAACAAAATGCTTTGGAGGTCACAGAGGTAAATGGGCCAGAGGGTGCACTCTGTAAATAGATGCAAAAAAGGGGAAAATAATAGAATGGAGCTTGATGCTACTGTGGAAATTTTTTTCCTGGTATTCTGTAATGCCCATGATTCTTGTCTTCCTGAAATGTTTGTTGGCTCTTGCAATGAAGTATCACTCTGCATATTTAGAGGCAGTTTTTTGTNGTCCTGATTTCTGACTGCTGTCTGTTCTATTACAAGTTTTTTTCCACTTCCTCTTTAATTGGATGCATGCTTCAAGGACTGTGTATGCATTTTTTTTTTAAGCTCTGTCTTGATAAATCACCTCTTCTTTTTATGCAGTTAATATCTGGTTGCAAAGCCAGACCTGCTCTTGAATGCACAGTGTCATGTTGTTGTTGATCATGGTTTGAAAGTGAGGAGCAGATAAATATTGTGGTAGTAATAGATGGAGTAAAATTCCCACTTACCAGGCCTACTTTCCTAATATATGAGTGCCTGAGAGACTCGGTCTCTAGAGTATCACTGAGGAACTACTGCCTTAGTATTTGAGATTCTGTCTTTCAAAATATATGACCAAAGAGGTGACTTTATTGGACTGTAAGTTAACAATATTCTTTTCATTGCATTTTTCTTGGCTGTAGTCTTAAAAGTATTTTTGATCTTTGAATCAAATAGGTTTCTGTCAAGCTTTGGTTTTCTGTGTTCTTTGTATCTGCAAACTGCTTATTAATAACTACCAAAAATATCTGATGGACCTGCTGCTTTCCTTTTCTCTTACAAATAATTACTGTCCTCTGTCGTGTACATTTTTAAAAACTAGAAGGTACACGAGTCATCTCTGCAGGACAGGTTTAAATTTGCCCTGCAACCATTTCTAGTGGCTTAGGAAGGCTGGAGTCTCTTGGGCAGGCTAGAAAAATTATGATGAGTATGTGCCAGTCTTTCATGGGCCAATTGACTGGTAGAAGAGGCAGTGCTGTAAGGTGAAATAAGCTTTTAAGGATTTAGGTACGCCTTGTTTTCCTGATAACCTGAGGTTGTTTCAGAGCATGTACGAAGCATTCCTTTGCATTATAGACCATTTAATTTTTGTGTTGTATGTTAATATAATCTCTTGGTTCTTCTGGGAATGAGTAAAGAGGAAGACTTCGCAACAAAATTCAAGAAGGATGTTGTAAGTATGGGCTTGTTTCCATGGAGAAGTGTCAGTATTCAAACTGAAGTCTGATGCTAGTTAAGTAGTAGTTAAGTATAACTTTGCTATATTATGGAACATATAATGCATTTTCTGTAGCTCCTTCTTTTATCTTTGCTCCTTTTGTTTCATGTAGTCAATAATATCATTTATATATGACTGATTTTGAAATACAGGTGTACAGGATAGAGACATGATTTTATTTTGGAGTGGATGAGTGTCTTAGTTCATTGTTTTGTTGCCAGATGGATGTCAGTGTTGTGGAACCACTGGACAAAGTTGTATCCACATTGGTAGATTTTGGCAGTACTTTTCTTAGACAATCAACAGTGAAGAAAACCAAGCTGTTTATATGTCGGTGAAAGGCAAACCTAGTGTCAGATCCTCATTCAGGAATTGTTCTAATGTTGCTCCTGGCTTGGGCTTGTAACTTTCAGAATAATTTAAATATGCATGCTGATTTAAAGTGCTATGCTGATCTAAAGTACTTTGGGAAACTGGCACTTGAATCAGTTACTTTAGGTTGCTAATTGAAAGGATTATCTGGAAGACATTATTTTCTTCATGGATTCTTGGATTGCCATTTTGCCTGCAGTCATCTCAGGGGTTTTGTTTGATTTGGGTTTCTTTTGTTTTGGGGTTTTGTTTCTTTTCTTTCCCTCCTCAGATTTTCAAATTTTATTCTGGTTGTACTGCTTCATCTTCATGGTTGTCTGCCTTTTGTCTCAGTCGCCGTGATTAGAGATGGTGGGAATTTGCAACAAGGTGTAGCTCTGATGCATCCTTTTTCGTGTTGCTCTCTGCAGTGCTTTGCCTTTGCCACAAAAGTCCCTCAGCTGCGGTTGGAAGAGTGGTATGCCAGCATTTCTAACCAGGATAAATCAGTGTGAAGAAGGAAGTCTCAGCTTCCTTTTTTTCCTGCTCAAGGAGGATTTCCAACTCAGCATATTGTGTGCTTTGAGAGAATGAGGGAGAATAAAGATCACAAAGTACACTTACTTTCTTTGATGTGTGCTGTTATCTTATGGGATACGACCTCTAAATTACTGAAAACAAAGGTCCATTCTGAGCCCAACTTTTGTTGAAACTATAATGTTCTTGCAGAGAAGTGCTGACCCTTCAGGGCAACAGGAGGTATAAGAATATTCCAGTCCATCCATCTTACTGTGCTATTTCCTTCCTAATATGTGTGCCTGCTGCTCTGATACTCTTTTTTTCATACTTCCAAATCATTTGGGCATAAGCTTACTTTTTTTTTTTTTAATTTATTTTATTTTATTTTTACCCCAAGGGTGTTGCAGGGAGTGTCTTATGAGTCACTAGAAGCACATGGGGAAAGAGGAGACCAAATCTCCAGAACTTTGAGATTACACTGGAATTCATGAAGAGGGAATGGCCTTTAAAAATTTGTAGGAAAAGTGGCAAGTACTAATAGTTCCCTTCATTTTGGTAAACCTTGCTCCAAGTTCCTTTGCCTCGTGTCAGTATATGGGTGTTATGCAATTTCCCAGCAGGTTAAGTCCTTGATTTCCATTAGTTTCAGTAGTCAGTGTGTGCACTGTGAATCGGATATACATGGCGATGGCCCAGTCTGCAATTCCTGCTGCTGCTTGGCAGGAGTTTATTCAATCTGTTCCTCTTGGCTAGACCTCTTATCCTGGCTTGTGGTCTTATTTACAGTGTGATGGCAGAGTTATTTCTGCTCCAAAGGACTGTAGTGATATTATCTAAATGCTTCAGGATGAGATATGGCTGGAGATCTATGGAGAGGTGAACTCAGTTTAAGTTTTGCAAGAGCTATCTGTTTTTTTCAGTCTTTTTTTTTTTTTTTTAATAGAAGTAGAGACTGTTTGGAATAGGGTTTGAAACTTTTGGTGTCTTCTTGAGAGATACTGTTTAGTCCTCTGAGCCATCACATGAATATTCTTCTCCTGGACCTCATAATGTTTTCCATAATTTTTGATACTGTTCAGAGATTATGTAGATACATAATGATGTGGGTGCAGTTTATTCGTTCAAGTCTGAGTGCAGAGCCGTGGATTTGGCAAAGAGCTAGGGAAAAGAAGTTTTGGTTAGTGCATGTTTAGGGAAGATCTGTTGCAGGAAATCTTAAACCACACAATTCCAGATATTCATGCTGTGGAACGTAAGTTTTTATTGTTTTCCTGATTATTTTATGTACTTAAGACAGTTAGTGTCTTAAAACAGTTTTAGGGGGATTAAGCACATTCCTTGAACAAAGTATATCCCACTGCATTTACAGTGGGAGTTCAAATTACTGCGTGTTGGCTGTCTGTCCTTGTGCACAGTCATACCCCACAGTGGAGGGTGAGCTGTTCTTCATTCAGTGACTTGGGATTGCCACTTGCATTAGCCCACCCAGCAGTCAGAGTTTATGTACTGGCAGTGGCTGCCATATGGCATTTTACACACAACTGGTTGTTACTTTATGGCAACTTTGGTGTCCAAGTCCTGATGTCGCCCCTGCCTTGGGTTAATAATTTTCAGAATAATTTAGATATGCGTGTTGATTTTAGAGCACTTCAAAAATTTGCCACTTGAATCAGGCACGCTGGCTCGCCTGTTGAGAGGATTATCTGAGGAGTGAAGGGTAAGCGACAAGCAGCGCTCGGCGCCCTGCTGGCAGTGACACTTGTGTGGGCAGCAGACAGCAGGGTTGGCATAAGGCTGATGGAGCTGGTCAGTGAAGGGGATGAAAAGTGCCATGGAGGTAGAGTTAGGTTTAGATGAGAGCTCAGCAGCATGAGAAACTGGGTCTCAATATTCTGATACAAACCGAGGTGTAAGCACCTCTTGTAAGTATCTCTTCTAGATGCTACAGAAAGTCTGGTGAGGAACTCTATGATGTGTAATTTCAGTCTAAAAAGTGCTTGTGTCAGGTAGTATGTGGGGAAGAACTGGGAATAATGAGGAAAAATGTAACTATTGTGTAAAATGCTTTATCTGGACGATGTTAAATAATAGAAGTTCTCTTTTAAGAAAGTATTGAATAATTGGAGTAGTGTCAGAGATGGATGAAAAATGAGAAATAGGAGGTATGCACATGGAAAGAGTCTAAAAATGTGGGATCTGTTTGAGGGGTAAAAATTAGTAAGAGAATGATGCCTATGTAAATATATGTGTATGTACATATATGATGAATCCGGAACATCTGTTGTCACTGTTTTATAACACAAGAAGAAAGAGATGCTGAGTGAGATTCTTACCAAGCTTTCTTTTAAAAGTACATTGAAGTCAGTTACTGAGCATTTGAATGTATGCATTCATAATAAAATGGAGAGTAATTCTATGTTCTTCCTTAATTCCTTGAAGTTAGGTTTGAAATGTAGTTCTGTTTTAAAAGCATGTAGCTTGAAGCCTTCAACTGTAACTACTCCACAAGTAAATGAAGATATCTTTGCTTTTTGTTTACATCTTTTTTTTTTTCCAGTACAGACATTCCTGAAGATGTGTGGCTCAAACTGCTTCCAACTGTCTGAATGTTTGTTATTTAACTGATGAAGCTTTCCTACCATTTGCTTTCCTCCTGAAGCCTTCATCTATTGAAGGATCAGAATTGGGTACTATGGTAAGACATTTTTTAAAGTCAAAATAAAATCCTGAAGTGCAATGTGCCAATTTATTTTGGTTTTATCTTTTTATTCAATAATAAGACACCACAACAAATAAAGAACCTTAATGGTGTACAAAGCCAGGAGAGGAAGCTTTGAACTAGCTAACCAACCAAGAAACATCTTTCCATTTGTTATCTGTTCACGCTTGTGCTGTATTTCAAAGTGAAGAATAAGAATCAAGTGAATCATTTCACAAGATCTTGTGTCTAGATGTATGTGTAAAACTCATCCCAATGTTGTAGAGAAATGTTATACAGCTCTCTTCTAGATACTGCATCTTCTTTCAAATGCATTTGGGTTTAATGTCAGTTTAAATTCCAGTATTTAAAATACTTGTGGTGCTTTGTGGAAGCACAGAAGTTTTGATTTTTGGAAAATAAAAATCAGTAAAAGTAAGAAGAGGAAACCCTGTAAATAACAGGTGAGAAGGAAATATAACTGAACCTGTAAGCAGATAAAAAAACTTGTTTGCTAGATGATGCAATAATACTGTATTTGGAAACTGATATTTGTTCTTGATCTTAACAACTGTAGCAGTTTTGAATAACCAAGTGGTACTTTACAAATTTCAGGAATCAAGAGCAGCTAAAACACGAGAAGATATATTCAAGATGATCCAGCCAGAAGATTTTTCACTTCATAGAAATGTTATTTTTGTTTAATACATAATATAATTAGACAAAGCCAAATTCAGTTACTCTTCTTGAAATTAGAACACGCCTGTGGCCTTCATCAGAAATGTTTCTAACATTTTCAAGAAAAAATATGTCCCAGAAACTGAGTATGTTTTTACTAGTCTTTGGAATCATTTGGGGTTTGATGTTGCTACGCTACACTTTTCAGTATCCAAGACGCCAAAGCAGTGCTGAGTTGCGTGGACAGATATTAGATCTCAGTAAAAGATATGTCAAAGCACTGGCAGAAGAAAATAAGAACCTGATGAATGGTGGTGGTGGAGCCTCTATGTCAGGATATGGTAAGAGGAAAAAAGCCATACTAGTTACTTGAATATATTCTTTTTCTGAAAACTGTAAAGTTATAAATTTTCTTTTTTTTAAGTAGTATATGCTCTTCAGCAGAAAAAAACTTTTCTGTATGAACTGATTTGATTTTAGTTTATTCAATGAAGTTGAAGATAAAGATGAGTTGCAAAATCAAGCTTCATACATGAAATTTTTGCTTTCCAGGATTTTTTTAGATCTCTTCAGGTACTCGAATACAGTTACTTACAGAAGTAACAACACATTTGTCTTTTTCTGAATCTTCAGCTATTGAGAAATAAGCATGTGCTTGATACAGGGACAAAGTTTTATATTAAGTCACTTCAACATTCCAGATTCTTCTAGTATCTCATTGCTAACTTCCTGCTTTTATTTCTTGAATTTTCTTCTCCTTATAAAAGCAATGAAAATGCAAGATACTAGTTGAGTTTGCAGTCTGGAGACTCCAAGGCAATTATGAATTTGGCAGAATCTCTCCTTTCTTTTAGAAGTAGCTGTAAGAGACAACGTCCCTTGTCTTGTGAGCTGTAATACTTGGTGCATCATACCTCGGATTTGCCTGTCTCGTGAATACGTACTTAACTTGATAAATACGTTGCCTGTATTTACTATCTTCTGGAATATTGAAAAGATAACTAAAATTGTTTATTTTTAAAAATAGTATCTCAAAAGATGTATAATAATTAACTTTGATCCCCTTAAGATTTCCTTAAATGGCTCTGCCTGTTGTAGGATGTCATTGTAGGCCTTTGGTAAGAGTGCAAGCAGCAAAAATGTGTCTGAAGTCTTTTTGCTGCTGCTAAGGAAGAAAGAAGCGAGTCTGTGATGACAAGATGGGCAGGAACAACCCAAGAGGAATAGGAGAGTAAAAAGTGTTTAAACCTTTAATCCTTTCATTCTTAAAATTAATTTTTTTCACAGTAGGAGACTGCCTTCTCTTTTCTTCCCTGTTTTCTCCTCCCACCTTTTTTTTTTGTCATCATTGCTTTTCCTTCCTTTACTGTGTAATTAAGTTTTTCTGTCATTTAAAAAAAACCAAAAAATCCTCATATACTGCACCTTTCTCCTGCTCTAGAGGTCTTACAGCATATTTCCAAATGAGACTTGTCTTCTGTGGTTTTGTCTGAAGTTTAATATAAATTTAAGTCATCTCTTGATCTACTTGCTGATCATCAGAATTAAAACTTGACAATTCCTTCTATCAGATTGTTGAGCACAAAATGATGCTACAGAGTACATTAACCACCCTCTGTTATTGACAGCAGACCCTGCTCTGGCTTGAATTGTTTAGCAATTTTTTTTTTCAAAGTTAACATTACTAAACAAGAACTAGTTAATTTTAGAGGGAGGTACTTATTTTTTTGAAATTTAATTTATTAAATTTTTTTAGTAATTTTTATTTTGATCTGTTTTATTCCTATTTTTTCACTTTGATACCTGTGATCTTTCTCACCAGTCTTTCTGCTTAGTTAATTGATTAGTGGGCAGGGGGTAGAGACAGAGTTTGTAGATGTCTTCATGTGTGAAGGGAATCTTAACACCTTGTAAAACCTGGTAAGTTTGTTAATGTTTTTCAAATCTGATAGAAGATGGTGATTGGCAACAGCATAAATAGTTTTTTGTTGAAATATGTTACTGGTTTTGTGTTCCAGATCATGATAATTTTTTTACCATCTTTTCTCTTATTTTTCAGTCAATAAAGATGTAAATAGATTTTTTTACCCTTCTTTATAGCTTATGTTAGAAGCAATAAGATACCTTTTAATAACAGCTTTTCTATAGGCTAAATCTGTCATTTAGGGGAAAGCTATTAACTACCTTTTTTATGCTGGGAAGTATTTAGATATATTCTCTTGCATCCAAGGCTAAAAGATGACATAGCTGAGTATTCCAGTGCTGTTGTCTGGATGAAATTTGAAATAATACCTTTGAATAGCCACTTCTAATGTTCCAACTAGTGTTTTTGTTCTTATACTCTAATATTTAATTGGCTGCCTTCACAGTTGCCTGTTACAGTGGTATTTTCCTTCCCTAAAATAACAAAGAAATGTTATTAAAGAAAATTCAAGCAGCTGTTTAATTCTGTACTTCTAGACCAATCTGCACTCCTTTCCAAAAAGTATGGTAGGGAGGATAGCAAGTCTTAAGATGTGAATATCTTGAAATGGCCGTACTTTTCCACACAGAGTAAATAACAGGCTGTAATTTGTTTTTTCCATTATCTTCAGCTGATCTTAAGAGAACAATTGCTGTTCTTCTGGATGACATCTTACAGCGCCTGGTGAAACTGGAAAACAAGGTTGATTACATCGTTGTGAATGGCTCAGCAACAAATACCACGAATGGAACTAACCATCAGGTGCCAGTGACTTCAAACAAACGTGTAAAGCCAGCAAGCAACATTAGGTAGCAATCAGGCCCACTTTGTGTTGCTATGTCATTGATGGATAATATTTAAGATAAGCTTTTTGTCTCTGGCTAGGGCAAAGCAGTAGTTGACTCTAAAACAAGCGTAAACTATTGTATTCTACAACATGCTTGGATCTATGTAGGCCTAACGTGCTTAGGTTCTCAAAGCATTATTTCATTGCCTTTGAGCAGTGCTTCTGAAGTGATCTTTGTTGTTTCTAAAGATATTTTGATATGATTTGATGTGGTAGGCCATTGGATAATAACAATACGTGGAAAGCAATGGGAAACTTATAGATAGGTTTCTAAATATACTTATTTAAGTATGAATATAACATATCTTTTGGATAGGTGAGCAGTATTGTAGTTTATTCGTTTTTTGTGATCTGCATTAAGCCAAGGTAACTGAGGAAAATGTGTTGCTAAACAGATGTCAGAAGATGTGTACATTTAAAATATTTTCTTACTTATTTACTAAAACAATATTAAATTGAGGATAGCATTGGTGGTAATATTTTAAAATTGTGACCCAAAGAATGTCTTTATTTGCACTATCTGTCAGAATAGTTAAGGAGAATTTACTGTATATTTAAGAAAATTTATTATAATAGTAAAACATTCTAGGTAGTAACACTGTCCAGGTTTATCTTTATGCCAGAGATAGGGCAGTTAGATTATCAAAAGCAAATCATCATCTGTGATATCTTAGATGATTATTTCTTAAAAAGATATTTAAGTGTATGTATTTTGTAATTGCAGATAAAATTATTTAAGTGATGGAAATAAGTTTTGAATATGTGAATATAGTTTATTTTTATTCATTGCTGTTTGTTTTAACATTTTAATGCCTTGCAGTTTGTGTTTAGTATAGCACACCATCTCCCTGAATTGCTTTCTTGATCAGAAGGAAAAGCAATGAAGGGAATCAAGGCATCTCTGCATTTAACTGCGGTATGTGTACTAAGGGTGTCTAATCATGGAATATTTGAGAGCTAAGGTAATGTTTGCCTTATGTCTAAGTCAGCCTTACAGCAAAGTGAATTGCATGCAGTGTTGGGTGCACTGTATCTCAAATGTTACTGAAATCATATTGAAGTGCCACTGAACCTGTTTTTTAAACTGTACTGAATGTTTGGGGGGGACAGAATGTTCAGGGACTTTTGCCAAAAGTGTCCTGTAAGTGAGGTTTTGGGGATGAGTAAAACCAGAGGCACTGGGTGATATACCAGGCAAAGTTATGTGGTTTTTTCCTTTCTTCTGTTTCCCTGCTTATATTCTCGATGGTTATAAAGGAAAATACAATTGCAATCTTAATTAGTACTTACTTAGTATCCAGATGATTTTTTTGTCACATTGTGTGTAAACATGTACTCACTTCAATGCAGAAAGAGAAAAATAAATTTTTAATTGTACTTGTAAATGTTCCTGGGTTTGTTTGTTTGTTTGCTTGTTTTTTGTAATTAAATGGTCTTGTCATTCTTGCTACATGTGCTCTATCAGTTTCTGGATTGGAAAATTGTACATCTCTGAGTTTTAGTAGTACTCTTTCTGGTATTCTTCCTTCTTAGTCACTGACTTCTTCTGCTCTTGAAATTCTCATGCCCTGAAGCTTTCCTCAGGTTAGAGGTGAAGGGAGAAAGAATTGAAAATAAAAGAATTTATTTAGATCTTTATTGGCAAAGACTTCTAAGAGTAAAGAAAATCTGTGCAGAACTTCTTTTGAACCTGCAGATTGACAACGTGAAGATTGATTGATTGATAGATTTTTATATCCATCTGGTTTATCTCCTAGATACTTGGTTGTTACAAACCAAAGCCTTTGTGCTATAAACACGTAGTTCTTTTCAGAGTGGCAAAACTAAACTTAAGGTGTGCAGACTAAGGTAAAAAAGGGTAAGGATGGAAGGATCTCAGCTGACTTTGCTATTAACAACAGTAGTAAGAAAACATCTGCATGTTCTAACCTGCAGCCTTCTGTATAGGATATGTGAGAGGTGTGGCAGCCCTACTAAGGTAGGAAGTTGTGTAAAGAACCCAAGGGCTTGTGAAGAAAGCCTACAGAAAGCCTACAACTTACCCCAGGTCCAAAATACTTGATAGTATCACAGCATTTGGTTGTGTTGCCAAGCATATTTTTTCTTTATGAGCAATATTTAAGTAGTATTTCTGCTGTGCTGCAGTTTTTATGATTCAGCTGTGTATTTCCCATTTCAGATGACATCACAAAGCCTCCCAAAGTGACCTCATTCAAGTTTTGTGTGTATGGAATCTCCCTATGGTTGGTTGGTTCTTAGGCTGGATGGGGTTTGGGGTATTATTTCCTTTTCTTTCTTCTCCTGTTCTTTGGAAGGCAGGAGGACATGTAAGCTCTCTTATGTAAAGAACTGCAGATTTGGGGGATGGGGGAGTGTTTTGGTTTTGTTCTTGAAATCTTTTGGTAAATTAGGGGACTTGAATTTTCCCAGCTGCGGTTTGCCTCATGAGTGTTAATCAGCTGATTTCACTAGGTAATTGGCAGTACTTCTGTGCCTCTGAGTGATTGCTTAATGTAGGTAGCGAAAAAAAATGTTCAAGATCCACTTCCAAACAAAAGTTCTAATGAAGAAAAATGGAAAGAGAAGAGTATATATTGATTGCTGTCTAAATAGACAGAAACAGCACAGGTCTCGATAACAGCCTTTGAGTTCTACAACTAAATACCTGGCAGGCAAAAATCTTGGGGAAATTGTCTTTATTCGCTTATCCTTTCTGTTGCTTTTCTCATTTAAATAAGTAGTTTTGAATCTCTGCATAGTAATCTTAACATAATGAAGATATCCAAATATTTTCTTACGATTGTATGTGAAGAACAAGAAGTGCTGAGGGGTTCCACATTAAAGAACTTTTGAGATGAATGGAGGGACAGACACTCCTCTCAAACACTGATACAGCTCTTAACAGGCTGCCTATGCACTGTTAAGATCACAGAAGTTTGCTGATCAGTTTTAAATGAAATAATATTTAAAATACAGAATCATGGCCCAGGATATAGAGGTTCTTGTGTTTAGTGTGGTGAAACATCAGTATCCTTGGCACCCAGTATTATGCATCACATATTGCACAGTTGTCTGGTTTTCCAAGTGACTGCTAAATCCTTGTTTTTTAATAACACAATAATTTAAAGAACCTGACTAGATAGATCTGAATTCTAATTAAAAATATTTGCTAATTCAGAGGTTTCCAAACTGCATCATGTTTGTGATGTGTGCAAGTTGCTTTAGCAACCAAGCACTTCCTGTGCAGGTACAGGTTCTGGGGGTATTTGCTGCTGTCACAGCCTTTGTTCGTGGGAATGCAGAAGCAGAGTAAATTTAGGAACCTCTATCAAGATATTATTTAGAAAAATGATTGCCTAAAATTTAACATCCCAGTTTATTATGTTTTCTTGAAAAAATCTTAATTCCTAAAAATACACTGACTAATTGAATGAGCTGAATGTCTAAAATATTCTAATGTAAAATCGGTGTGGTATTTTTAAAGGTGATAGAGAATGTCAATTAATTAATCCAAATATGACCCTCTTTACCTAAAAATTGTGCTTTTTCATAATTTTGTACTTTACAAAACAAAGAGTCTGCTACCTTGGGGTTCAATTTAGTGTTTCTGATAGCATGCCACCTTCAAAGGCAAGAGCGAAATGGGAGACTTTCCTTTATAGCAGCCAAAAAAGTGAATTAATAAACATTTAAAGAAAATAATGTTCTATAATAACATTTTGCTATGTTTTTCATGTGGAAAAGCCTGGTACTGAATGGGTATTTCACTAATCTCAGTTTGTTAGGAATGATGCACATAGGCATTTGAAAATGTCTTTTAGGTTATTAAAATGAAGCCCAATTTAAAAAACACATTACATACATTCATGGAATCACATCTCTTAAGCGCCAATGGCATCACATGCTGCTGAGTTATCTCTAAGTGATCTTAATTACTACAAGTTTCCTAACTGTCAGTACCTACAGCAAAAACCATTCATTATTAATTAATCCTTACTTGCACATGAGGTTAGGTTTCATATTCCCTTTGGCATTCATCAGCTTACTTTGTCAGTTGGTGTTTAATCAGGTTCTGTTTTTCTAAAAGCAAAACTGAAAAAAGACGTTGACATTTTTAAACTAGGTTTAATAATACACAAACTAATTTTTATTGTAGCATAGTCTATGGTCATGGTTAGAAGTTTATAAAAGTGAGTACTGCTTGCATTTACTTTTAAGTGTATTGGGATATTGATAACACATGTGGAGGGAGGAAACAATTTGATAGAAACTGTTTCTGTTATGCTTTATGCCTCTTAAATTCTTGTTTTCAGAAGAGCTGATCAGGTACTCATTGACCAGATCCATAGAAATAGAATGACTGACTACTACTTCAAAATGATGACTTGAGGTTTAAAATATTAAAACACATTTTTCCTAAATTAATTATTTTTACATTAGTGAAGTGGCTATCTTCAATTTATAGATGTTTCACTGAGAATAATTTTAAACACTTGTCAAACTTGTAAGGGTTTAAAAAAATTTAAAGGGTCACACGTTTTATTGTTAACAGAGGGTGTTGAGAGAGACTGTCAACACCCTGTGAAACATTAAGCTGTTGCCTTTGATGTGTAGGCAGCACCTTAGGTCTCACAGAGCTGTATTGTAAGTATGTGTCCATATGTTCAACCCACTTTGATGCATTCAGAGATCTTGGGCCAGCAGTATCTGTATGCTCCATCACAACTACAGGAGGTAAAACATGCCATCTGGATTCCTGTTCCTTTTACTTACCTTGTGTCATGGTTTCTTCATAGTAGCAGAAAGCCTTATTTTTTTTTCCCTGCTATTCAAAATTTTTTGGTAGTTTACAAAAAAAAAAATCTGTTCTGAGCAGTGTTTAATGAATTTTATTTTGGATGTCTATTAACAATCTCCTAGAAGGGATGAGAGACAGGAATGGGTTTTCTAAATTCAAAATGTATTCCAATACCCGTGCTATGACAGTAAAAAGAGAGTGTTTGAAATATCTTTTATTAGCTAAGAACTCTATTTCTGAGTCACAAAGTACCTTTTATATCTGTTCCCAAGTATGTCTACTGATCCAGATTTGGATCCAAGCAGATCTTGGCAGGGGGTCTTATTAGCACTGGGCGCTAATAAACTGAACACTGTCTGTATTGTGAAACAGTTGCTGTGATCAAACCCAGGAAAAGAATCCTCAATTTTTTTTGATGGGAAGTAGTTCATAGGACAGATGCCTCACAAAAAAATGACTTGATTTCCTACTCTCAGTAAGTTGTCACTGGCTGTTCATGCATAAACACTGACATGAGTGACATATAGGCTAACATTTGTACCCCTCACTGAAAGCTGCATTATTAAGAAACGTGGCTCTTCTGTCTAAACCCAAGCTGTATTTCAGGGGACTGTTTTTAACAAGCACAGATGAGGCACATCAACGCATGACACAGGAGCTCTGCTCATTCTGTGTGAACCAGGCTTGCCAGAGCTCTTCCCCCCACCCCCACACCTCCCCCTTTATTGGCAGTGCTGGGATCTCTGGCACCAGCAAAATGTGCATACAGATAAGGTATCTCAGAGATCTTCAGTTTTGTGCAGCTCCTGTGGAGCAGTGCATTCCTCAGTATGTTCAAACTCTCTGTCTGCAGAGCTTCTAGTCCTGCTTTCAAGGTCCCCTTTCCCCCATCTGTTTCTTTTTTTGAGTTTTGGTCACAGGAGGAATTTTCTCTTCCCTGACTTTTCCCTGACAATCCTCTTTTTTTTGGTGTGATTTTATTTTCTTCCACTAGCTTACTTGAAGACGTATGGACTGCAGTGGGGACTTGCTCCCTTATCTTCCTGCCTTTGAGGGTGACCTGTTTGTGTTTAGATCTCAGTGTGACAGAATGTGTGTGTTGTATTGCAGTGCTGTCTGCTCTGCTGAAATTTCTTATACATGTGGCATAGCCACAGGACAAATGCCCAGACCATATGCCCTATCACCTTATTTGGTTACTGAGAGTGTCCCTGTTGTTTCTTCTCCTTCTGGGGGATGTTTTGGCAAAACATTGCCATGGTCCTTGTGACATTCCTCTTCACTACCTTCTGCTGCCTTCTGCTGCATTGCTGGTGGCTTGCCCAGTTCAAAACTCTGTAGAGATTTCCCTGAATTGCTTTTTTTTTTTTTTTTTTGCCAGGGAAATATCATTGTATGGTATGAAAAAAGCCTTTCCTCTTGGATCTCAATTTGAAAATCTGAAGGCTCATAGCTTGTGCTAGCAGGCAGAGCACAATTTAAATACCAATTTCCTAAAGCTCAGATAAGGAAAACGTACTATATTTTTTCATCATGTATTTGATCACTTTGTGGCCAGTCTGTTTGTATCAAGGGGAAGCAGTCAATTTACACAGTGCAGTGTCAGAAATAGCAGCCTGTGGTGGATTCACTAAAAACACATTGGAGGAGTTGTTCCAATATGGTTATATTGATTGTGGCATATGGAGAAGAATTGGGACTTGCAGGTTGCCAGTCTAAGAACCATCTTTGGTTAAGCATGTCTCCCAAAGTTGGCCTCCTGTAGTCTTGAATTATGAGCAAAACATATTTTCGAATGGAACATACATTTTCTTTTCTAAAGGAAGAGGAATCAGTGACCAACTAAAAGTACCCTTCACCTACCCACCAGAAAAGTGGTGGTCTAAACAGCAGCAGCAGCAGAGGGCAATGTGGGTGCAAGGCAGGCACTGGGAGGGCTTGGGTGCTGTGCTGTGTGGCTGGTGGCACCCAAGACTGTGGGTGCCCTTCTGAGGCACTGCACTTGTGGGTGTGTGTGGCTGTGCCCTGGCACTGCTGCTCGGTGTCTATCCCAAGGGGCACAGAGATAGACACTGCCTTCCCAGAGAGTGTGTGCACACCACGCATGTCCTGTCCTTGATATCGAGCCCCTCAAGATTTGAATCAAACTTTGCAATTTTTTTGGTTGCTAGTCAGTAGCCATAGCTGGACAGTTACCGTTGAGCAATTGCATTGTGAACGTTGTATATGTGGCTAATTTTTTGTTTTAAGGAAAAGAGAAGACAATTCCAAGATGAATGGACTGTCTGGATGAGAGCCACCAGGAATGAAGCCAGCAGAACTGAGCAGTAACTGCGGGAAACGGAATTCCAGCTGTGGGTGATCCCGACCACCTACTCAAAACAGACCCCAGACTCAAATGAGCAGAACTGTGCCTGTGTACTAACTAGCATGACAAGAGAGAGGTATGACTAGCAAATAGGGGGCTGAATACTAATTAGTAGAAAAATTACTCAATTTGTAGCCAATGAATGCCGATGCCTTTGTTAAAATGTATTAAACAGTGTAAAGTTTTGATGACCTAGCCTTTTGCGGGTTACTACCTAGCTCCCTGCTTTGCGCAAACCGGAATAAAACAAAGCAGCGCCTCGCCCCGCTGCGCGCCCGGTAACGACAACACGCCGGCCGGGACAACACCCCGGCGCGGGGCTGGCCGTGCCCGCGGGCCCGCACACACCTCCCGCATCCGCACGTTCCTCAGCCGCC
>VXBC01012550.1:231-20873 GCA_013399945.1 Ploceus nigricollis | reverse complement strand
GTGCGCGGGCGCCGCCCGGCGCGGCCGGGGCCCTGCCCGTTCCCAGCGCCCTGCCCCGGGCGGCCCAGCGGGCATGGAGCGGCTGCAGGTGGACGCGCAGGCCCTGGAGGAGGATTCGGAGTACCGGCGGTGAGCGCACAGGGGCGGTGCGTTGGGGTCGCTGGGGCGGGGACGGGCGTTTCCAGCCGTGTCGCATCCCCTGCAGCCGGCCCGCGGCCCGGGATTCCTCCGGGAGGGATGCCCGCCACCGGGCCTCCTGAATTGGCTGCTTCGGGGTGTGCGGCGGCTTCGTGGAGCCACATGCGCCGGCCGCCGCTCCACATGCACTGTCGCAGTCGGAGGTGCCGTGGCTGGTGCGCCCTGGTGAGAACGCGCTGCAAGCCTTGGCTGTCAGCGGTGAAGTCACGCATCGTCCCTCGCATCCAGGGCAGCGTGAGATGTGCTGTGAGAGGCCATCTGGTCTACCAGCGGCATCCCTGCCCACGGCGGGGGCGCTGGAATTAGGTGGTCTTTAAGGTCCCGTCCAATCCAAACCATTATTTGATAATCTGCCAACCGTACTGCTCTTTCAGAATACGAGGAATTCTGTGCATCGTGAGTTCCAAGTTTTGCATTGTACAAATCCCTTACACTGCTGCGTGTCTTGTCAGCGGTCCTCTCAAAAGGCTGAACAAAAATAAACACAGTCGTTGTGCTGAGATGAGATCTTAATTTAGTTTAGGAAAACCTTGAGTAAAACACCAGAGGAAGGCACAGTGGTATTTCTTACATAAGATGTGTAGTGATTCAGTGGGTGTTGGCTGGGTTGACATGCAAATGATAGCATTGTGTTGGCACATTATTCTGGTGCTGTACAGTGCTGGCAGTGCACAAGTCCACAGAATATTTGACAAAGAATCACTCGTTCAGCCTGTTTTAGCATATCCAATAAATAATAACTGAAATATTTACAGACATTAATAAAATCACTTTTATCATAGGTAAGTGCTGCAGTTAAGTCTCAATTGTATTTTACATATTTTATTTATTGTCCTTAATTATTTCCATAAATGCAGAATTTGGATGCTGCTCCAGAGTTCCAGCTATTCAGTGACCTTGAATTTGAACATAGTGATAGCTCAAACAAATGGGCATGTCTGAGCTGAGGGATACAGCCCCCACCAACTTCAGCTACAGAAACTAGCATAGTCGTCTTGCAAATCAGAAGACAGCTTGGATGTGTTGTTTGTTGCTTTGACGGCAGTGGGGTTACCTTCTTGCAGCTGCATACTCAGACTAGAGTAAGATTAATCTCCTGATACAAGTTTGCAGTACAGTTGGGTGTAGATGGGTGAAGTGACTTGCCAGAGGTCAGTCAAGAAGTCTGAGGCAGAGCTGGCTGGTTACATGACCCTTGAGGCTCATTGCTTTTTTTTTTCCAAAAGAACCCCTGGTAGTTTGCTGTATTAATTTTTTCCTTCTCTCTTAGAACTGGTTTTCAGTCCATCAGAGCAAATTTTTTAAAAGAACATTATTCAAAAAATATTCTCTAAAAATCAGCTATAGTTCTGTTAAATTATTAGAAGAGTAATATGAAATACAATATTTGTTTTGCATTTACAGTTAAAGTTCTGTTATATATTATTACTTTTTTTTAATCTGAGAAATCTACTTTTATTGTCTTCATTTTCTTATGGCTTTTTTTATTTCATGTATACAGAATTGTAGGTGATGATGATGGAGGAAAGCTCTTTACTCCTGAGGAATATGAGGAGTACAAAAGAAAAGTATTACCAGCTCGGCTACAGAACCGGTTGTATGTGAGCTGGAGATCACCAACTGGCATGGACTGTAAGCTTGTGGGACCAGAGACACTGTGCTTTTGCACTCACCGGTGGGTAGCTTCTGTCCTTTTACACTTTAATATTTTTAAAAATCAGGAAAGTGTGAAATATTCCCAGACACATTACAGTAGCACACCGGCAAATTTCTTTAGGGTTTAAGGGTTGAGAAAATTAGGTTTTAAATAGTAAGAACTGTAAATACAAATGTCAATATATTTTTGAGAACAAAATGATTATGTAGTCTCAATAAATTCAGCTGCAAGGCATAAGTTAACGTAGTTCAGATTGATTCTGGTAGTGCTCCCAAAATGAAACATAAGGATTTGTGATATTTATGCAACAAATAGATGTAAAACAACCTGCTAATATGCATTTAATTGAAATTTCACAATTAAGAGTAAATAGTACAATTAAAGCTACTTCAAAACAAAACTTGTGAAGTACATGGTAAGCCTTTCCGGTAGTTTTCTGATAAATATGAACAAAGTTATAAAAGTCATTACTTTTCCTATTTTAGGTATAAACAACACAAAACAGACTACGAGGTGCTTCCCAAAGAGCGCCCTATCAGTGTGCCCTGCAGAGTGAAGCGTTGCCCGTGCCAGTCCTACCAGTTTGTCCCCCTGAACGGCACCCAGCCCGTCCGCTGCCGCTGCAAGCACTTCGCTGACCAGCACAGCGCAGCCCCGGGCTTTCCCTGTAACTCCTGTAAGTCACCGCTGGGATTGCGGCATTCTTTGCCAGGAAATACAACAGAACAGCGTGTGAGGGATATGTGTTCTGCCCAGGGATTGGGTGTGTGCTGCTCTTGTCACCAAAGTGTGTTTTCATCCTCGAGGAAGGATGAGAAGTGGGAAGGAAGACATCACGTTTTGCACAGGAGGGTTTAGAACAACATCCTTAGTTTCCCCAGGTCCTGTGAGGGAGTTTAAATCTCTTAATGCTTCAGGTAGGTGCTTATGGAGACAGATGCCTGAAGTTAGACAGTATGAAAGTACCCTTTTTGCAGTTTGTCACTTCAGCTGCATGCACGTGCGTTTTCTACCTGAACTTGGTAGTTTGAGAGAGAGAAGTGTTGATCTGCATTCCTCTATTGCCAAGTTGACTAGAACATTAATATATTTTTATGTCTTTTCCCAAATCAACAGGAAGTAGTACTCTGTTCCAAATAATTCTATTGCTAGCACTCTAACAAAGTTCATGACCATAGAGATTGTGGGTCTAGAAATGCAAATGAGAATGGAGTTTCAGCAAGATCTTAGAAAAGGGATGAAGAGGAAGCTTTTTGCTGCAGTTGTTTGAGGTTAATGTTATGAAACAACAGTAATTATTAACCACAGGAAATAAATAGTGTGTAAAGATGTTTTAGTTTGAAACCTCAAATTGCGTAAGATGAAGATTTTTATTTGCTGGAGTTCTGTACTGTTATTAAATTTCTTTCATGGAATGTCTCCATGACATTTTGTATATGTGCAGAAAAAAGTGCAAACAGCTTTTGCTGGTTGAGAATCATATCCCACAGAATAAACCATAAAATGTGTACATGACAGCCTTTCAAGAATTTGCACTAAGTGATGTGAAAATCTTAGATGTGCAGCTGGATAATTCAGACTGAATCCATAGAACACAGTGTTTTCAATATTAAATATATAATGCCTTTTGCCTAGTGTTTCTCAAAAATACCAGACACTTCTGAGGGCTTCACATATTTTGCAGAGAAGTACCAAGAATTGCTTCTATTTTGGACTTGTTTTGTTTTAATGTAATGGTATTAGTCTTGTCCAGTGTTGATAAATCTAACATGACAGATAAGTTATAACTGAAAAGCTTAACTGTTTGTTGCTCTGTATATATTGCATATACTGTATTCCATGTTCAAACATAGAGTTCTGTTACTGAGGAGTGCCCAAAATAATATGAAAAAAAATTTAACATTTTCAAGAATGTGATCAACATATTACAAAAGACTTAAAGAAATTTTTCATGGTGCTCCACAAAATGAACTGTGAGCTGGGAGCAGGGTGATTTGTATAATGAAACATTTGCTATATCACTTCCTCAATTTCTTGGTCACATCATTGCTTCAGAGGGGCTTTGATGAGAGTTTTAGATGTAGCTAGGGCAGATAGGTCACTTTACTCTGTTTCTGAATGTCACATAACAGTTGTATAACTATTTCAATTACATCCTTTGGCTGTGTAAGCTTAAAAAACCCCTGAAAGTCAGTCTAATGATACTCCTGTGTAGAACCCATTTTGTTGCTTCCACAGTCTCTATTTGCTACTGAGAAAATTTTGCAAATTTTAAAAGATATTTAAATTGTGATTTGTGTAATAAATTGTGGTATGAAGTTTCTTAGCCCTACAGCATTGATACGTGCTATACACCTTTGGAGGGAATGCTGCCAAAATGCTGGCAGGTTGTCAGCTTTACCCAGGGTCAGAACTTCTTTTCTTTTTATTTGTTGTAAGTGGGTGGAGAGGCTTGTGCTAATGACAATGAACACAAGTTGCAACATAGGAAATGCAGTTAGATATCAGAAAAGAAATTTGTGATCCAGCATTGGTCCAGGCTGCTCAGAGAGGTGGAATCTCCATCCTCAGAGGTGCTTGAAACTTGGCTCAGTAAGATCCTGTGACTGGATGGCCCTCGTGATCTAATCCCAGGAGTCATCCTTTCTCTTTTATACAGCCTTTACATACAGCTGGACGCTTAAATCCTATCACCATCTCACTCATTTATTTGTTTCTTAGGTTCCAAGTGTTCAGGCTTTCATAGCTGCTTTACCTGTGCTTGTGGGCAGCCAGCATACGCTCACGAAACAGTTGTGGAAACGAAAGAGGAACGCTTAGCCCAAGGAAAGCCCGTGGGGCAGGATGTTCCTTATGCTGCCATGGGAGGACTGACTGGTTTTAGCTCACTAGCAGAAGGCTACATGAGGCTCGATGACAGTGGAATAGGTATGTGCAGCTGACCTGAGATGAAATTTTAATTCTCCACCTAAGTTTTGAAAAGTACTAAATCAAAATAGAGTTTCAAAGTTTGAAGGTAAGTTCGATGAATAGGAGTAGAACTGCAGAAAGACTGTTCCTTTCCAGCTGTCCTCAAGGTTTTAAGGGATCACATTGTCCTACTCACTGTTGTGAGTTGATAAAAAAACACTTTTTCAACAATTGTGATGTTCAGCCTGGTTGCTTCTGCTTGAAATGCAGCATGTCCTTTAGAGAGAACCTGTAACTTCTAATACTTCCTGTAACCTAATACTTCCATGTTCTATTTATGTTAGTCCTTTATCCTAATACTGCCCAGGTATTTCTTGATTATATATTTACAGCATTTTTGTTTCCAAACTCAAAGGTTAATAGCTCTTCAGCATAAAAAATAAGAGGTAATTGGTAGAACTTTTTAACAGACATGTTAGTTGGTCTTGATACTTTTTCTGCTCTGTAATTTTGTGTCATTTAGTAACACACATGTTTTGTCCCGAAATACTGTTTTATCTATTGTTGCCACATACCCATTATTTATTTTTTAAATTCTGATCTAGATTCCTGGATTTGTCTGAAGAGTAGAAACGAAAACATTACTGTAGTAATTGAAGAAACAAAGCTTTTCAATGTCTTTGAAGCCATCCTTGTAATGCTTTTGTTAACTCCAGTTTATAGGGTCTGCACTGAGAGTTGTAGATATGAATCTGTAACCTTGTTTTGACCCCAGAATGTGTATTAGGACTGTATCTCCTGAAGTTAATTATTGTTTCCATTCAACTTATTTTCTGACAGGTGCTCCTTCTGCTGAACTTTTAGAAGCCCCCATTACTAGCATGGATCATCCATTTCTAAAAGCATTTCAGGGACCTTCGAATTCCACTCAAACCATGCCACAAATGGCAGGTGATGTATAAGTAGGATAATATTGTTATACAAAAAGCACTTAATATATAATTAATTGATTTTAGTTATGATTTGAAGGATGCTCAGGGCATGAAAATGAATATTGAAGCTTTGCTATGTGATAAGTTAGTACAACATTCATGTACTTCAAATGCTTAGAATAACTTAATGCTTGTTATTTTTGCTTGTGCTGTGTTTTTTTACCTGAAATTATTTTTTTGTTAGTGCTTGTTATCTTTCTTATCAATGGTGTCACATTGGATCATTGGATCAGTTTTTTAAATTCTTAATTCCTCTTAGAAACTCATTATATCTGAATGGGTTGTACATATTCAGCACAATCCTGTGAAACTGCCTTCTGCCAGAAAGCTTTTTCTACGTGGGATTATGGATCACTTACACTTATTTTATGTCCCTTATTTAGTACAAATTAGTAAAAATTTACCAATTAATACAACAGTTGAACTCCTTTAAGACAATGTATCGTAGGTGCAAGCCTAGACTGAAAAGATTTCTCTTTGGTCCCAAATGCTGTGTTTTGTACTTGCCTATAAAGGTGAGTTCCCATTTTAAATGGGTTTGGCCAAATGTGAAACATAACTAATGGAATAGCAAGTATCATTAATAAAAAAGGGGTTTTGTTTTCTGTTTATGTTTTCTTTTTCAGGTAGTTCAAGTGCCACAGGACAAGTTTCTCATGGAAAACAATCAGAAGCTGATGACATGGCTTACTTTGAAAAACGCTATCAAGAACGGGCAAGTTACTACATTTATTGCTTAATTTAAATACACTTTCACAAAAGGATGCCTAAACCCTGTAAATGTATGATTTAAGTGGCATATAAATGCATGATATAATTCCTTCTCAATTGCTGAGGAAGCTAGCTTCTTAACATAGATTTAAAAATACAGTTATGAGCTACTACAGGATTTCAGAGGTCAGTCATGTGTGGGATAACATTTACCTTAACCAGGCAGATTTTAATTGAGGGTAGCTCTCTATTACAGAGAAACAAAACATTTTACTATGTGACAGAAAGAAACAACAACGCAGAGTCACAGAAACTCCCTTGTGACATTTAGGACTGTGTGCTTGCTACCTCCCTTATAAAATTTTAGAATGTTCTTTTTTTAATTTTTTTTAATGACTGTGTAAGTTTGGCTAAATTTGGTCTGTCTTTCTTCCATGATCTGTATCACTCACTTAGAGGTGCCTTCTCCACCACACTATCTTTAGTTTAAATGCCCTGTGGTTTAGGTTATTCACATGTTTAAATACCTATTCTTTTCTCATATTAGCCCTTTAGCTCCACCATCTCAGCTGAAGTATGTCTTGACTGTTTATGAATTCTTTTGTAAAGCAATGTTGCGTAATTAACTCTTAAAATCTAAACTGTTTTGCTATTTTGCTTGCTGGCTTGCAACAAGGTTTTTGTAAAGAAGAAAGCTGTTCTAGTTTTGTGAAATTCAAAATAATTTTCTTTGTTTTGTAAATCATCAGAAAATATGGACAGATGTTACAAATATTACATTGGTTCGTAGAAAACATCAAATTCAAATTTCCCCATTTCTTTTCCCCCCCCCGAGATTTTGTTTTCTTTGCAAAAAGTAGTAGGAATTTTAGATAAAAACCTCAAGCCTCCAAAGGCAGGAAAGTGTTTTAAAATGCATTTTTGTGTAGACCAACAACATTTGCTTAGCAGTGAGTTCATCTGTAGACATCCCAATGAAGTCTTGTTCCATGTGGTATTATTTGCTGATGGGAAAAAGCATGTTAATTCTTTTTTTCTTGCATTTTTAATAGCAGTGTATGTGTTAGATGGGATGCAAAAGTCTCTGCATCCCTTTTTTGTAATTGCTCTAAATGTGATTTCATTCCCTAATGTAACAGTAATTGAGAAAAATTGTAGCTTCTAAAACCAACAGATATATTTGTTTGGGTAAATACGAAATGACAGAGTGAAATGTGTATGTGTTGATAAATTTTACAATGCTACAAGAGCCTGTTGTGTAGAAAAAATCTTAGAGGAGGAAGTAATGGCCTTGTGGGTCAGTGGGGAGGCTCTGAGATGAAGGTTCAGCACCATTTCCATGTGGTTTTATGTATGCTAGTTTGTCTAACTGTGTCTGTTAGACATCTGCAATAAAACTGCTCCACCTTTCATCGACATAGAGATAAACCCTGAACATTCCTGAGGCACACTGGCCTTGAGGGATACTCAAATACCTAAACTGCCATTATCAGAGATAAGGCAGCCTGGTTTCAATAGGGGAGGAGCTGCAGTGCCATAGAAGTGCTCTTTGTCTTGTGGTGCAAATGTGAGCAGTGCTAGGTTGAGATAATAATGTTGTGTACCTTTCTCCACTGCATGTATCATCCTGATAAATTTGTGACTGGATCTAGATATTTAATATTGGATTGTTAGCCGATTTGCAAATCAATGTTTGAACCACTGCTGGTGTCTTTTTTTGTTACAGCTGAAAATGGAGAAAGCTGCTAAACGGAAAGAGAGGAATCCAGTGCCGTCAAAGTAGCCATGAGATTAATAAATAAATATTTATTATTTGGCACATTGTTCATTGTTGCATTGAGAATTTTTCTCTGTGCCTACCCGCATACCTGTATTTATTCATTTATTTATTCTGTTGTTTTGTTCCTTTGCTGAAATTAATTTTTAATTATCTCATTGTAATAAAATTGGTTCTTTAATCAATGTGTTTCTAATCTCCAGGACTGTTACACAGATATTTCTTTGAAAATGGAGAAGCATATTTAGTGAGTTGCAGGTCTGAGGGTTTAAGCTCTGAGGGTTTAAGGTCAGAGAGAATAAACTTGTATTTAACTATTAGGTTGTAGGAGGGCAAAGAAAAGACATGTCTTAGACTTCTATGGTATATCTTCTTTATTTGTAGAGTCCTTTAAACTCATCTTGGTTATGGATTTTATGTAGTGAGATTTGTTCTGTTAATATTGACATTTTACTATTTTCTTTAAATCTTTTTCCCCTTTCTGTTGATTTCATCTCCTTGACATAAAATTCAAACATACCCTTCTTCTCTCACACTTCTGTAGGCTCTGTTCTTGCCATCATAAAAATATTTTTTTTAAATATGACATTCTGTACACTTGCAAACCCATTTCCACACTTATGAGTTACTTGAAGGGATCCTGCTTGTATACTTTATCCCAGATTTCTCTGGTGGTACTATTCTCCCAATTCTGTTTGTCTCTTACTGTCCCTAAAAATTATTACACTAAAATTCTGAAAACCTTAAGTGGAAATGGATATGTTATTTATAGCATGTAAAGCAATAATTGCATGCTGTTTGGTACAAAATTATTTATCCAAGAGATTCATCATGTCTAATCCAACAGAGACTGAATCACCTCGGGGAGATGTACTTTTGTATTCTTTGTCCATATTCACAGCTGTGGCAATATGTGTTGTATTAAAGGTAGTGGACAGGAAAATATAAAATTTAGTGAATGTGTGGTGGATGAATTCTGCAAAGCAGCACAGCACAAACTTGGTACAGAATAACTGGCAGACAGTGCAGCTTAGGAGGCAAAAAAGCAGAGTCTGAGTTAACTGATTCTGCTTTGAGAACAGAGAGGTGTAAGTCAGTTTGTTCTTAAAAATACCTGGAGGTGTCTCTTGGCCTGGAGGCTGTACAGGAGGTGTGTGTACTGAGACTACAGCAAGAATTGGGAGAAGCCTACAAAGCTTTGTATGCCATTGGAGCGAATGCTTCCATGTGCCTGATGGGCAAAGGAAAAGAGGTGAGTTTGAAGGCATTTACTGCAGGGCAACTTGGTTTTTGTTCAGATATCACCTGTGGTGTGAAGGTTCACTTTTAAGAGAGCCTTTTACCTTTAACTGACCTATACTGCCATTACTACAGATGCCAATCAGAGAGGCTAACCTCTTACTTTAATATAAATGCATGATACATCAAAGTGTCTAATTAATGTTTTAAAAGTACCTTTACTGTTAAATTCTACAGTTACATGCTGTTTTAGCCTAATAAATGAAAGTACTAATTTGAGCTCCCTCTTCTGGCCCTGGCAAGCAATCCATTCTACACATCCGCTGCCTGGTTTTGAAAATAAGTGGGGTTTTCACAATGTAATCACAAGTAACCAACAAACACAAATAACATTCACAAAGAAAAGTGAAAAAAATTTTCCATTTTTCAAAGAGATTATCACAAGCTTGATAGTGGAATTTTACTCCAGTTTCCTACTTACGCCCGTTACTATACCCATGAGGGAATGCAGTTCTGGAAATGTCTGTGTGTGTTGCAGAAGTGAGCTTTCTCACAGCAAAATATTGTTAAAGAGAGAGATTCTAATAGTTACAAAAACTTTTATTTTGTGTTCCTTTTGATACTGAGAGCATACCTTTTAGGAAATAATGTTTTACATTTTGAGTTGACAGTATTTGTCTGTTTTAAATATTAGCTCTGCCAAATTCAGTCCTACTAAACTGTACTTTGATCATCAAAACCAGGTTTTATTAAAGTAATTTTAAAAAATATGCTGTGCTTTAACTTATTTACTGTTTCCACTCTAAGGATATTAAAAAATTACTACATTTATTTAGTGATATCCTTTTTAGTTGGAAAACAGGTTAGATCATAAAAATATAAATAGCATTAAATACTGTTTAGGAGTTCTGACTGCTTTTCACTCATGTTGATGATGTCAAAGGAAAAGAAACTTGCTTTCCTTACAAGAAGGCATGTTTTTGACTTAGTATTTGCATACTACTCTTTTTTCTGAAACTTTATTGATATCTATACATGAAAATCCAGGTACAATATATCTCATAATGTTGCTGGCTGTGAAAACTGGCACTGATGTCATATCTTAAGTGAAATTTGAATTTATCCTAAAAAACCAATAATCATTTTGCAGGATCAATATTGCAACCTCCAATTCTATTCAAAAAATTCTTTATATGTCTGTTAGAAAAGCATTTTTTTTTTAATTGTAAAAGCAGAGATCAAATGCTAGTATGTGTGCCATTAGCAGTGTTCATTAAATAAAGAGCTTGGTTTAACAGGTACTTGCTGATGATTTGTTTTCCTGAAAGCAGCCATGAACTTTGAACAAAATATCCTGGGACAGATAAGTTACCAATTCAGCTGTGTGATTTATTGGGTGGGTGTATATCTGCCATTCAGCTGGAAGCATTAACTGTTTCTGACCCTAATCCAAGGAATCAGGCACAGGGAAAAGGGTTTGTTCTCATGCACATGAGCGCTCTAAGCTGTTAAAGCCTAATTGCATAGGCCCTGGGCAGTACTTAAGCATGTCTTATTTTTAAAATAGCTGGCCTTCAAATCAGTATTTTGTCAGTATTACAACATTCCTAGAGTGTACAACAGCTTTTTTTTTTGCTAGTTTTGATCATCCTGTGGAAAGGCTTAGATGTTCCTTGGCTGTTAGGCTAGTGGACACTGCTCAGTGATCCGAAGTGGAGAGCAAGGAGCTCCTCCCTGTTCTATGTGCTTCTGCTACTAAATATAAACCACGTCTGTCTGTCTCAGGTTCAGGAAGGAGGGGAATGCCATGTGTGAATTCACAACCAGTAATGGCATCCATGCAGTGACTTTGTCAAGTTGTCAGTGTCTCTGCAGCATGTTGTGCATATTAAATGACTGGCAGGTCTCATGACTGTATGTCCCCAAGCCTCTCTAGAAGTATTTTATAGCCATGTGGCCTAAGAAAACAGACAGCTTTGCTAGTAGTGATAATATTTGTTCTTGTTTCTTCCATTATATTTGTTCTTAGCACAAATATAATGGAAAAAAACAACAAAGGTTTTCCAGTCTAGAAGACCTCGCACAGGTATACCTGTTATGGGGTTTTTTTGTAACTAAATATACTATTTTTGCCTAGAACCCTACTCTTGCTTTGGAGGCTTTAGCATCTCTCTTCTGGCAGAAGGAATCATTACTTGCTTAACACTGGTTTTAGCTCTGATTTTACATTCCTTGTAGCCATGTCTGGCATGGCTGGGCTCTCATCCTGCGGGCTCCTTCAGTTACCTCCCTAAGGAAGGTCCCGGGCTCAGCCATAACCTGTCACCTGCGTGATGCTGTGTCACAAACAGAATGGGAACCTCACACAAAGTTTATTAGTTGAGTCATGAGGTGCAGAAAGGAACCCCTTGCTTTCTGAACTCCTCAGAGAGGAGCCTAAGTGTGGCTGGATCCAATCTTAACCCCAGACTGGGTCAACAGTTTATGTCTAAAGGATTGTGCAGGTGTAATTGAACCTCTGTACAACTTTGTCCTTAAGAATTAAGGATGGCAAACCAGATATATTTATATAAAATATTTGTTATGATAATGATTAGACTAAAATATCTTAATCAGAATTATTTACTCCACAGACAGAAACTATAACTATTAGTATAGTCTAATTCTCTATTTTTAAGCAAGATTGAAGCAATTATGGGAAAGCTAGCAAACACAGTTAATAAGTAGAGATTGATGTTACTGACTCATAACAAGTAGACAAATCTCTTTTGCTCAGCCTTGAGGAATAATTTTGAGGGGCACCTCCAACCCAAGGGAGGATCTCCCCACACACTTCAAGAAGGGGGATGTCAGAAGACCCTGCCATTAAAGATTGGGACTGCTTAGTCAGACCTCTTCAGGCCAGCTGTGTCAGTTCAGCAGCTTTAGATAAGTTATCAGTAGTACCACTTTTTTGTTCTTTTATCAGGCACTTTAGCAGGCCACCTACATCTTCACCTCACTCTCAGGATGTTTAAATTTGGAGCTGATGAGTCAGTCTGCTTTCAGCATTATTCAACACCAAAAGCAGCACGGATAGCTTTGGAAATAGGGCGTTGTTCAGGTTGGTTTACCCCATTCTAGGTAGAGTATCCTGTTACACACCAGCTGAACACATTCAAAATTATTTCATTCTAACTGAGGTGCTTAATCTTATCCTCCCTCTCCCAGCAAGTTTCTGTATATGTGAGAACAAAAGATAGCATTTAATTCTGGAAAAATAAAAATAATCTAATTCAGATTTCAGAATTTCAAGTACTGTTGTTCCCCTTCAAACAGTTATTCTTTTCTGTAATGTCAAAAAGAATTGTTCATCAAATGAATACATGATGAGTGAGAATCTGTTGCACAAATAAGTTTGTAGCTATGCTTTCTTGAATATTTGGTAGGCCAAAAAATAAATAAATTGAGGGCTAAAATATTTGTTGTTGACTGAAGAGTACTGTAGGAGGCAGTTGGAGTCCTGCTAGGAGTGTATCTCCTGCCCTAAAAGAATCAATTTTTATGTCGATGGGCAGGAGGATGTTGGAAGGGGGGAGTGAGAAAAAGTAAGAATACCCAAACAATGAATAGAATCCAGAAGGATTACCACAGCTTGCCTTTCCTCTTTGGTCTGCTGGCTAATTGGTGTGTGCATCTTGGTCAGAATCTGTGTAGATTTGAGCCAGCTGGAGGAGGAAATGCTGCTTGTCCTGTCCCCAGCAGGAATTCGGGGAGATGGACCAAACTTTACTCATTCTGCTTATGGAATAACTTTTTCTAATAAAGGGGGTTTTAGATTTAATAATCATAGGTTTTAGATTTAATAATCATAAGGTAATTCTCTGCCTTATTCTGGCATTGAGACTCAGAGTGTTTTATTTAATATTGTAAGGTACGGAGTGTAGGAGTGTGCTTCTAAGGTTATCAAAATATTCAGTTGCACAGGCGTTTTCTTTCCAGCTCTGAACTCTGGATCTTTTCCTTTGAATTACAGGTAGAATGTTGTCTAGTGAAAGCCATATTTCTGGAATTGACCTTGTTTTACAATGGTTCAGATGCTCAGTTATAGGAGGAGAAACTATGCTTCTCTCAGCCAACCCAAAACCCAAGTCTTCCGTGTAAAGAGAATGAGGAGTATGACAGAACTGCTGTGTCCTCTGATTAAGGAGAGAAAGAGAATGGATACCAGATACATGCTAACATTTGTGAGGAAGGATTGAAAAGTAAGATCTGCATACTTCTAGCTGGTAATTAAACTGTTAAAAATGTTCATTTCAAACTATTTCTCTGAGGTACATTACTTGTCCTGATCTGATTCATTAACTCTTACGAGAAAATGAGAGCAGGCTTGCAAATGCACCTAAAATTATAAAGACTGAAAGCTTAAGGTGGGGCATAACTTGTCTCAACAGTAGTGCGACTGTTTTGATTTAATTTTTGGCTGTTGTAAGTCATCAAGCACCTATGAAAAATGACAGCTAATAACTCGTATGCTCTCTCCACACTTCAAATGTCAGGAGGTGTAAAGACTTCTTGAAAACAAGTTGTGCGTTGACAAAAGCTTGTCCTCAGACTAATGCAGTTTTTGGCAAACCTGGTTTTAGTAAGGTAAGTAGCTTGTATATGTGTGGAGTTTGTTTTTTACCTGGCTATAAAAGCTTTAATTCTATGCAACCACTTTTCAAGGTACTTGCTTGGTCTTTTAATATGTTGTGGGTTATATTCTCTTAAGTTCTCTTTAAGAACTGTTTGCTGTCCTAAATAAAATACTTATTTTGTGTAAGCAAGTCTTGCTGCACTTCACACTTCAGTGAAATTATGGAAACATGGTTTTGGGTTTTTTTAACACTCAGGAAATACTACAAAACGGTAATATACAGAGTGCTGAATTCTTTTTCTTTGTCCAGTATACATTATGGGCTTTCTTTAACAGGAGAGTAATGCTTTTTTAAGAGAAGTGGTTCTTTGCTCCATCTCAAGAAGTGAAAAAGATCTTTTAAAAACCTGTAATGTTGAATGTGCTGGACAAAGTACTCTTAAGAAGACAACAAGGACATATTTAGTGGCAGTTCTATGACAAGCATAAAAAGGATGATGGCAGCTTTTAGTTTTGTATGTGAACTACTTGTGGTTTTTCCTATTGCAACTAAGCCAAAATTAAAAGATGTGTCTCAACTTTTTGTGCGTGTAGGTAAATGACTTTCTACATTCTTCTTGGAAAAGGAAGAAAACAAAACCTGCACATTTATTTTGTGACTGACCTGTTCCTTTGTCATGCGTATGAAGATGCCACTGTCAATAAAATATTGAAGCAACACATTAAGAGAAAAGCCATGTGAAGCTGCTGTGTAACGTGTTGGTGCCTTTCTAGTCACAAAACTTTCTTTGATCTATTGTTTTTAGATTAGAGGATTATGTATTTGAAGGATTAGGATATATTTTTATGGGACATAAGATAGCAAATGCATTACTTTTTTTTTTTTTTTCATAATTCTGTGAGGATAATTACAGGAAAGTGTAGAGATAAGATCTGTATTCCATTCCACAAATACCAGTTTGAGGTATGCTTATATTTTCATAATGGCATTCTTGATCTTTTTTTTCCCTGATTTCCAAATTTCTCATTTCCTTAATTTCCAAATTTATGATGACTGTTCTTCTGAAGACAGATATTGGTACAGCAAGAGATCAACAGTGAATAGGCAGGAACTGTTTTATTAAAGTTTTTAATTGTATGTCAGTTCTACCTACAAAATTATAGTAATAAATGACTCTCTCTTTTTGAAACCTGCAACATGAACGCATTTTAAAACAGTGAATAATGTGGGAGACACATTCAAGTGACCTGTAATTTTAAAAAATTGTAATGAACAGACTGGCAAACATGACATATTTACAAAGTGCTGTTTTTATCTCTTGATAAAGAGATTCATGCGCGATAGTTAATGTTGGTAAGAAATGTAATTTAATTTCAATACTTCTGTCTGATAAAAATGGTAGGCTTTGTCTGACATGTTAGCACTGATGGAAATGACCTGAAAGAGCTGTTAATCAGCATTAAGAGACTGATACAGAGGGCTAGTAGTTTCTATTTAAAATGTTAATGTCTAGACAGGTCCTTTAGCATGGAAACATTAGATTACATTGCTGGTCATGAAGAAAGTCTTCTATATTGCTTCTTTATTGCAGCCTTTAAGATAAAAAAGTTGCCAGCAGAGATCTATTCTGTTCCTTAAACTTTTGCCACTAAGCTTTTAGACAGATCCCACTGTAAGAGATTTCTTTCAGTTCCTTCCTCTGAAGGGCATCTGGCCTTAGTATGGAAGATTCTGACCTCTGCAGCATGCTTATATTCTAGTAGTTGTCAGTGCACATTTCTGTAGGAGGTTTGCATAATCTCTACTGATTTGTATGTCATCTCATTAAGCAGTATCAGGTGACTGTGGAAAATCTTAAATTCTGAATAGACCAAACATGTTTAAAATTCCACCAAACTTGCAGTGTGTTGATGAGAAGTACAGGCTCTGGGCACTGCAGATACCAGCTGGTCTGAACTTAAACAAGTGTGACCAAGTGAGTAACAAATTTTAAAGCATTTAGATGACAGGATGTGTAACAGATGCTTCCAAATACCAGCACAGTGTTTCCCGGAGGAGTCTTTTTAACTGAAAGCAGGGTAGGTTGGGAAGGACTGTCTGATCTGTTGCCATGGGCATACTCTAGAAATTAAATGGTTTTGTCAAAAATGGTTCAGATTGTGCTGGAAAGTGATTTTTCGAGTATGATTTGCCTCAGGTCTATTTCTGTCTGACCCAAGGTCTTTCTGGCGCTGAGGAAACAAAGTACCTCTGCTTCTTCCCCTTCTGAGGAAAAAAATACCTCCCTTGGTCACAGAACCCATGATAAATGCAGGTGCACCTGTGAGCTGCTTGGATGCCTGGGTGCTGTGCAAACTTCTGGTCAAAAGAGAGAATAGCAGGTGGAAGTAGGAACCCTGTTGCCCCTGGCCAGCACTGAGCATGAAAGGCTCAGGAGCTCATGGCAACAGGATTTAAAAAAGCTTTGAGCCTTTCTGAGGTACACTGGTGACTCTTGGACAAGGTCTGCTAATGTCAGTCTCCCTTTCTGGGACAACTTTCACAGCCCTAATAGCATGTCTCTTCAGAGATGGGTACTGGCACTGCCCATGCTGCACTAGCCTGTGGCCTGGGAGCAGAGGTTGCCAGAGGAGGAGGCAGGAAGCTTCTGTCCAGGTTGCCTTGTCCATCCATCTATCGTATAGAAGGTGTTGTGTATGGGTATAATTCGTGCAGATAAATAATAATGTAGTTATAGAATTATAGATATATAATCTATAATTCTATAGAATTATAGATTCATAATAATGAAGTTATAGAATTCACACATTGTAACTATAAAATGTTTTAGAGAAACTAACTAAGACATCAGGAGCTCCGAGTCGCCAAATTAACATTAAAAAGACCCTAACCAGGAGGAGACAATAGCTGACAACCCGGCCATCACACTACTCCCGGCTAAGCCATTAACGGCCGGAGCCCAACTCAGCCCCAGGAGCGGAGGAGCCCCAAAGGAGGAATGCGCCCATTGTCCTCCTACAGGGGGACACCTGGCCTCAATTCCATGGCCGATAACCTGCTCAGAAGACATCTACAGCCGGGAATTCCTGCTCCGTGAAGGGGGACTGCATGAATATGTAATGACTTCATAACCAAGGGCAAAAAAAACATATAAAACCTCCGGTGGAGATACAATGGTGGGCAGACTCGAGGAAGGCAGAGTTTCTGTCGGACTGCCCCCAGAGCGCTTTGCAAGGCTGTGGGCAGAATTCGAACTCTAAATTGTTACGCGATCACAAATAAATTTAATTATTAATTTTTAATTCGGATTGGCTGGTCTCCATTCATAACAAAGGGGTTCCAAGAGCCTTTGTGCATGGCCTCATCCCTGTGGTCCTATTGACACTGCTAAATGTGATTACTTAAAACAGACGAAAATCTGTTGTCAATTCCCTGGAGTGTTGTGTTTGGTTTTTTTTTCCTATTTTTAATTTTTTTTTAAATCTTTAATAGTTTTTATTGCTTGAAGTACCTTTTTATTTGCTTTCTTTGTGTAGCTTTCCAGACCTGATACCTTCCACTTTTAGTTTTCAGCAAAACTAGTTTGTTTTCAGAAGTGGTAGTGAAATAGAGATTTTTAGAGTTCACTTAAATTAACAAAATAAATTAAACATTTAAATTTTAGCTTGTAGAATTATGTGTTGAATTTTAACCTTTTACTTGAGAAACCTCTGCCATGGTACAAAGGGCATAGGAAAATGCAAATCTTTGAAGCTTCTTGCATAAAGGACAATGCCAGAGAAGACCAGGAGATGGAAAGAACCCAGATAAAGGGGCTCCTCTGTCTCCAAGCTTATCAAGACCGACAGACATACTCAGATAGGCACCAAAGGACCAAAAGCGCACGCGCAGAGGAGAAAAGGTCAAGAGTTCAATTCTGAGGAAGACCACAATCTTCAGCCTCAGAGACCCCCAGAGACCACCCGTGCGACCACCACAACGAACCACGCATGCCCAGAAGGGCGTGGACCTATTTAGCATGAGAGGCGAGGACAGGCGGGGCCAGGGGTTGAATATGCATGGAAAAATTGTGTAATGTATTGCATATGGAACACCTTTGTGAATAAAGATGTGGGACAGACTGATGCTCGGGGCACAAGTTTTTGGAGAGCTATCTCACTTGTGCCGGGCGCTGACATACATACCCACTTCATAACTACATCGAGTTGTGGAGTCTATTTATTTATTCCGTGTATCGCTTCAGTAGGGCAATAAGAGGAAAACCCTATTAATAAAAGATTATTTTCTCCCAGATATCCTGCAAAGGTCTTGAGTGCATTCCCCAGTCTCTCTAAACCTTTTTTCTTTGATATTATGATGAAACTGGTGGCTGCTAATTCTGGCCTTCCCCAATTTCTGAAAAAATAGTTTCAGTAAACACTCTGAGTGAGTAGCTGTCAGCTCAGAATTTTACTGGAAACCGCATATTTGGCCCAAAGTAAGACAGTGGAATGTCATAGAACACTTGGTATAAGTGATCTGATCATCTTAGTTGCTGCGGTGGGAGTATATGAGAAGATGGGAGTGAGTATCTAAAATATGAATTTTAATTCCTGTCTTTTCAGCAGCAGGTAGTTCTGGTACTCAATAAGAAGAAAATACATGTGGGTCTGTGTGCATGCTGTGGTGTGGGAATTAGGACATTAATCTATAGAAAGCCATTCATCAGTAGTGTTGCTGCTTGGCGAGCTTGCTCTTCCTCGTTTGATTTCCAGAGACAGATTGTTCTTATGTATCTTAATGCAAGATTTTGAAAAGAAAGAAGGGGTAACAGCTTGTAAGTAGAGGAGAAGATACCAAAAAGCTTTGTTGAAAGTGAAGGTTGCAGGACATGAGGCCTCTAAGCAGATTTTGCAGTGTTGCTTGTTTTATCATCTCTGTAATTTCCATAGCCTTGTCCTCTAGGCTTTTTGTAGCTATCCCCTCAATTTATCTCTATTAAAAACTCACTGTACACAAATATGGTTTGCAAAAGCATACTTGCCTACCAGGACAGACATATAATGGTGATTTAGTTGTGTGGGAATGTAACAATGTGTGCTTATATGAAATAAAGCCAGCTATCACAGTTTGAAGCAAGCTGTTAGGGGATAACGGTTTCTCTGCAACTTGTAATTACATTGACAAGAGGTGCTGCTAAGTTGGCAGATACAGCTGTTGTCAGAAATCTTTTTAAAGAGACTTGTCCTGCAGTTGCTAGGATTGCCATGGCAACAGGCTGCTGAGGAAAATGCTTGTGGGTGGGAAAAACGGTACTTGGCATTCAGAAAGTTGAGATGGTGTAAGGAGTATAATGTTCTCCAAACAACACTTGTTTAGGATTTGCTAATGTTCCATAATTTGAGCTTCTGGAACATGTTAATGAATCACCTGAGGGCACAGCCTTCCACATACCAGCCGAGTATCCAATTCTGGTTTAAAGTCATTTAGGCAAGCCTGTGCTGTTAATAAATACTAATATGAAACGAGGTGCTCTTTAAAACAGTCTAAATTTATAGCAAAATGCCGCATACTGAATTATTTTGATACTCTGATCTGCTCCATTTTTTGAGTTAGAGTTGTGAATCTGATTTTTTTGAAGGAAGCGGGCTTTTTGTGTTTTTTGGCACACAGTCTTGACATACTTTTATGTACAAAGTTGCCCTGACTGGCCTGAGCAGGGAGCAGCCAGCAGATTCTCTGTTCTGTTTCTATAGGTTTTGCACATCACAGCCTTTTGTGCGGTTTTGCACATCACAGCCTTTTGTGGGGTAGCATGCCTGGGAAGGAAACAAGCTAGGATGTAACCAAAGCCGTGCCAGTGAGGATGGAGTTGGTGTGGGGTGTAGTGAAGCTTTGGTAGTATGTAGTATCATCACAGTACTCAGAGGTAGATTGCTTCACATCACTCTTTTTTGTTACAGAAACAACTTTTAGGGTAGAGATCCCAAACACCAACCCTAATGTGCTTTGGCTTATTTAGTAGATGGGAGATTTGAGCTACAATGGACCTTTGCTTTCCCAGGTCTTGTATTATAAGTGTGTATTGTAAGATGGTTTTTGAATGAAAAAGAATTTTGACTTAGTGACTGGGAAAACACAAGGAGATGCCTGGTGTTGTGTATACCCTAAAACAGGTGACACTATTAAAAGGATTTTATATATTTAAAGAAATGAAGATGAAGGATTTAATTTATTTCATACAGCTGGCCTGTAGGCCCCAAAATTTAAACAATTATAAATTTATAACAGAAATACGTGATTAGTTACATAATTATCCTACTTACATAATTCGACCAGTAAGAGCAGGCCCAGGCTGTTGGCAACTCAGGCTTCTATTGGCTGGTTGACCAGGAAGTAACTGGCTCAGCCAATGAGGACTGACCTCAGGGGCTCCTGAGGTATATAAGGAAGTAAAACCTGAATAAAGTGGACTCTTGCTGCATGGGCTCAGTGTGTCTTGTCACTGGTCTGTCTCCGAAACTGTGGCAATTGGTAGACCCCAATGTGATTGCAACAGC
>VXBC01012547.1:10546-22597 GCA_013399945.1 Ploceus nigricollis | reverse complement strand
AATAAACCAACCCTACAAGCCAGAGGGAAATGGATTCACCAGCGTGGGTTGTCCCCAAAAACAGCTGAGCTGGGGACAGGGACAGACAGCAGGAGACAGCTCCCTCCCGGCCGTGTCTGCTGCCAGCACATGCAGCATCCTGACACCCAGCCCGGCTTTCCAGGCACCCTTTAATCTTCCTGCCCGCTGCTTCCAAACTGAGACTTGCAAGGATTGACCAGCTCAGGACCTCCCCGGGTTGTTTTTTTTTTGGTTTTTTTTAAGCTGCTTTGCAAAAAAAACCCATTAAAAAGAGGAAAAAGAGGAAAAAAGAGGCAAAAGAGGAACAAACTCTGTCCCATGTCCCCGGCGGGGGCTGCAGGGGCTGCGAGGGCTCTGCCCAGCAGAGCCTGGGGGTTGCTTTTCCCTTTCATCCCATGCCAGGCTTCAGCCCAGGATTTAGCCGGTCAAATCCAAGAATCCCTGGAAGGCAGGGCTTGGCGCGGCGGGGCCGCAGCTGCTGCCTTTCCCTGCTGCTGTAATTACGGCCCCAAACTTAGAAAGCAGCGGAAGAGCCGCGTGTAGCGCTGCAATTAAGAGGCTCTTTAATTGCAGGGCTTTGTTTTCCTCTGCCCGGCTCCGGCTGCCGACCAGCGGCTGAGCACCGGGAGCCGCGGCGAAATCCCGGGAATTGCAGCTCCACGGCATCCTCGGGGCTCGGGGGACAGCGGGTTTGTCCCCAGAGGTGACCCTTGGGTCAAGGGCAGAGCATCCAGAGCATCCAGCTGGGGAAGGAGCCGCCAAAATCCATCTCTGCTCCATGCAAGGAGGTTTTTTGGAGGAACAAAGGTTCCCCTCTCCCTGGGACTCCCCTTCTCCTGCTGGAGAGGCCTCCGGAGCAGCCAGGAACGATTGTCCCTGTCCTCCCCGAGATTTCCATGGATCTGTGTGTGGGAACCAGCAGCAGGCATGGAGAGCTGCTGATTTACATCCCCAGGGATGTCCCATAAATCCACGGCTTCCCAAGGCCAGGCGGGAATGGGAACAGCTCTGCTCGGCTCTGCTTCATCCCCTCGGTGCCTGACTCATCCTCAGAGCGTTGGGCAGCCTGTGGCAGAGGGGTGGAGGGCACAGCCAGCAGGCTGGTGGCACAGCAGGGATGTCACAAGGGTGCCACCATCAAATCCAGCCTTGAGGATCCACGGGGAAGCATCCCAGTTGTTCCCAGTCTGACACAGGCAGGTGCACACTGGCTTGGGCAGAGCCTCCTGCCCATCCCTGGGTTCAGGATGGAGCAGAGCTTCCCGAGATTCCAGCAGCTCTGCGAGCAGCTTCCGTGGGTTTATCCACCAGCAGGAGGGAGGAGCAGACCTGGAGCACATTCCCCGTGGGGGGAGCCTGGCTGGTGACAAACACAGGCAGAATGTGGCATCTCCAGCAGGATGGCTCCAGCATGACAGCAGTGCCAAGAGCAGGGATGAGATCCTGAAATTTGTGCTTTGAAATGCAGGAACAGATTTGGGGAGAAAAATGGGAGAAGCTTCGTGATCCCACCAGGACTTGGGTGTCCTCCAAGCTCTCCCTTTAAAATGCACGGACCCAGTGACTCAACTCCCATTCCACCACTTCAATCCCAGAATCTGATATCTGGGAGCTGGCAACGAGGCTGGGCATCCTCCAGTGGCCAGAGCTGAGCTTCCCAGTGCTCCCAGCGCTGGGACCCCTCAGTGCTCACCCCAGAGCCGAAGCTGTGCTGGAGGGGCCGTGCAGGAAGGGGCTCCTCTTGTTTTCACAGCTGCCACCGGGGCTGGGGAGGATTCCAGGAGCTCTGAGGAGGAGGAAGCGCAGCACAGGAACCCCCAAGGCTGCTGCACCTGGGCTGGGGCTGGCCCTGCTCCCGGGGGCACAGGGGGGACACAGGAGGCTCCAGGGATCAGCTGCAGCTCCAGAGCTCCATGGCAGCACCCCTGGGAGATGCTCTGGTGAGGGGAACACAGGGAGAGCTGCTCGGGTCCTGCAAAGCTCTCCAGAAGTTCCTGCAGGATCACTTGGTGGGAGAGGAGCAGCCAGAGCCTGGCATTGTCCCCGTGGTGTCCCTTTGTCCTGGGATGTGGCACACGCTCCTGCCAGGGAGGTTCCTTGGAGGTGGGGATGGAGAGAATGTGGGAGAGGCACCAGCAGAGCCAGGGGAGTGCAGCCACCCAAGTCCTGGTGGCAGCAAGGACAATATTTGGGGAAAATCCTGGCTCCAGGGACAGCTCTTCCCTTGCTTCGGTGATCTGCTCTCAACAGAGCCCCAAAAGGAAACCCACATTTACAGATATTAATAAACACCATGGAATCACGGGAGGGAAGGGACCTTACAGCTCATNATAATTAATAAGTAAAAACTGGATATAATTAATGTAATTAATATGGAAAAACTGGATATAATTAATAAGAAAACAACAATGGCTCTAATGACACAAACAGGATTCCCTGGCTGAGCCCGGCACACGCCTGTCCCCAGCAGCTACTGTCNGGCCTGGGACACTGCCAGGGATGTTGTGACTTAACTCTCCCATATCTACATATAAACCTCCTGGAATATGTAAAAACTGGATATAATTAACATAATTAATATGTAAAAACTGGATAGAATTAATATGTAAAAACTGGATAGAATTAATACAATTAATATGTAAAAACTGGATACAATTAATATAATTAATATGTAAAACATGGATATAATTAATATAATTAATATGAAAAAACTGGATATAATTAATAGAATTAATATGTAAAAACTGGAGATAATTAATATAATTAATAAGTAAAAACTGGATATAATTAATGTAATTAATATGGAAAAACTGGATATAATTAATAAGAAAACAACAATGGCTCTAATGACACAAACAGGATTCCCTGGCTGAGCCCGGCACACGCCTGTCCCCAGCAGCTACTGTCGCAGTGCCACTGCCACTGTCCCCTCGTGCACAAGCAGAGCAGAAAGAGCCCCTTTGTTCCCGCTCTCTATTGACACAGCTGGGAGCGCCGGAGCCGGGGGAGCTTCCTGCTCCGGGGCCGGGGAACAGGCAAAGCCCCCGGCCACAGCCGGGCACGGCCACAGGAGCCCCTGCTCCGCCCCTGGCCAGGGGACAAGGCGGGAATGTCACCCGGCTGCTCCTGGGGGTGTCCCCGAGCCAGGGGACAACGCGGGAATGTCACCCGGCTGCTCCTGGGGGTGCCCCCGAGCCAGGGGACAAGGCGGGAATGTCACCCGGCTGCTCCTGGGGGTGCCCCCGGAGCTGGAGCTGCGGGAATGAGGGGGATGTGCCAAAGGAGCCCAGCTGAGCCCTCAGCTCCTCCTGCTGCAGCCACACCCAGGGATGCCCCTGGAATCCCTGGTGCCATGCTGATGTCCCTGGATGCACAGGCCACTTGCTGTCACACTCCTCTGTCCCACGGGACCTTCCCAGCCCCTTTGGACACGGCACAGATGGATCCAGCTGGATCCCACGGGCTTGTCCTTGCTGGAACATGAAGGGACCAACCCCCCTCCCCTCCATTCCTGCTGGTTCCATGGATACCCAAGGCCACCATTTGACTCCTCTTCACTCCAAACCCTCCAGTCAATGCCATGGGAAGAGGTTCATTAATAAATCCCAGGGATTTGCTGTTTTTCCCCATAAATAAACCCTGAGGCTTCATCCCCAGCCAACATTTAAGAGCATGAAGCACCTCAAGCATCACTTCCAAGCATCCAGGATTTTCCAGGGCCCAAACCCATCCACCTGGTGATCCTTGGGTTTGCTCCTCTTTGCCTCCAGCCCCTGAGCATTCCTTTACCTCCTGCCTCTCCCGACTGAGAGGCAAAGCAAAGCAATAAAATGCCTTTTTTTATAGAGCTGTAAATTTAATTTCCTTTAAAACCATTTGCTTCCACTTAGAACTCCATGGAAATCCTGCCCTCCTGGCAAAGCTGCAGCATCCCAGCCCTGCCATCAACGTATGGAACTTTTTGGATGAGCTTAAAAGTTCATGGAAGGGAAGATGGGGGAAGAGAGGTGAATTCTTAGGGCATTAAGGGCCTATTTTCCATCCTCCTCGTGAACCTTCCTGGAGGGAAGAGCTGGAGCTGCTTTATGGGGCACAATTAAATCCAGCTCTGTCTGCAGGGCAAGAGTTCAGCCCCAGACAGAGCTGAGGGTGCTGGGAGTGAGAGAAAAGTTGGGATTTTCTGGGCTGAAAAACCACCTGGAGCTTTAAATCTGGGACTGGAATCCAGAGAAGGGGTGTGGGCTCAGGGACATGTCCACACTCCCAGCACCAGAGGGAATTCTCCCAGGGAGCAAGGCAGAGGTGATGGGATCACCAAGCCTTGGCAGGGGTTTGGGGATCCTCTGGAGCAGATCCTGCCTCCCCCAGGACACCAATCCCTGCTGGGCCAGCATTCCTGGGAGCTCCTCCTGGGGTGGCCCTCGGTGGAGCCCACGGGAAGCCCAGGGAAGGTTTGTGCAGTGACAGGGAGGCACAGAAACGCTGGAATTCTGGCACCCAGCACTCCCTCAGCTGTGCCTCCAGCATCCCAGGGGCTGCATCTGGATCAACCCTCTCCTCCAGAGCTCCTGCAGCCTCTGCAGTCTCCATCCCCACGGAGCTGGATGAGCATTCCCAAGGCACAGAGCTCCTCCCGAGGCTGGGAGCATCCTGCAGCACCCCTGGAGCCAGCCCTGAGCCATGGCCATGCTCTGGGCACCTCTTCTGTGTCCCCTGAGGACTCCTCAGGTCCTGCTTGGGCTCCCTGGGGGCTCTGCAGGTGCAGAATTCCCTGGCACAGCAAATCCCAAAGGCTGGAGAGGCCGTTCCTGATTGTCCTGCTTGCTCTGTGGCTTCCAGGAGTGGATCTGTGGGAGGAGGGAGCACCTGGCTCAGGTGGGAATGACTTCCCAGGGATGCTGGAGATCCTGGGACATCCTGGGGCCATCCAGGCCAGAGCACAGAGCTCTTTGGGGGCAGCTCTGATGGGAAGATGCTCCAGGAGTCAGGGATTTTGGGGAAGTTCCCAGGCCTGGCAGGCAGGGGGGTGCTGTGGGGGGCTCCCCCCAAAGCTCTGTGGGGCTCCCACAACAATATCTTGATTTTTTAATGGAATAATGAACAAAAAGGCTCCAAACAGACCCATGGGGGCTCTTCTGTCCCTGCCACTGCCTGCCCCACATTCCATGGTGTGGGACTCATTTGGGAACTGACCCAAACCCATCCACATCCCCACTGCTCCAGTCCAGGATCCCAGGGGTGATTACTCAGGGATGATCCCATCACGGAGTCATTTCTGCAGCTTCCAGCTGGATCCACACAGCTCCAAAAGAAGAAGGTGCCTTTGTGGGGTGAATTTTAGGGCAGGCAGGCACAGCCCCAAAGCACAGAGGAGTTTTACAGCCAGGCCCAGCCCTGAAAACCTCATCCTAACTCTGGGCAGCTCCTCTGGAGTCAGGATGTGACCGTTTCCAGTGCCCTGGGACACTGTGGCAAGGCCAGATGTTCCCAACAGCTGCAGGACCCAGATCCCACCCAGCCACATCTGGGCTCCTCCAGGCATCAAATGCTCTGCTTTCCTCCCAACATGGGGTGTGAGCAGTGCCCTGGACACTCCTTGGTGGCCACAGTCCCACGGGGTTGGGGTGGTCCAACCCTGATGCCAAAGGTTGAAGCCACCCCGAGGTTCTGGGCCCGCTTCAAAGAGCTGCAGTTATCACTTCCTCCCTGATAACATCGGGGCAGGGATCAAAGGCAGCTCCTGCAAACCCAGCAAGGGGAGGGAAATAAAAGCTGCTTCCTCCAGAGCATTCCTGGCTGCTGGAATCAGCTGCTGCTTCAGGAAAACTCAGCCACTGTGTTTGCACCAGCGGGGATGCTCAGCTGGGCACCTCGGGGGGATTTGGTGGGATTGGGATTTCATCCCTTACATCCAGCATTCATTGGGATTTCATCCCTTACATCCAGCATTCATTGGGATTTCATCTCCCACATCCAGCTCCCATTGGGATTTCATCCCCAATATTCAGTCTCTATTGGGATTTCATCCCCCACATCCAGCACTCATCAGGATTTCATCCCCCACATCCAGCTCCCACTGGGATTTCTTCCCTCATATCCAGCATTCATTGGGATGTGCATCCCCAACATCCAGCACCCACTGGGATGGGCATTCCCACCCCCAGCTCCCACTGGGATGTGCCCCCAGCCATTCCTGCCCCCAGGGTTTGTCCAGCCCTGCCCAAGGCCATCCCACCGGAATGCAGGACTCCATGTAGATGTTCCCCACAAGCCAAGCCCTCCCATGGCTGCTGCCACTCTCTGCTGCTCAGGGAAGCTCCTGCTGCCTTTGGATGCTCCGAAATTCCCTGGATGGCTCCGGTGCTGCCGGTGGTGACACCCTGACAGGCAGGGGAGGGATATTCCACTGAAAAATCCCTCGGGATGCAGCCTGGCTTGGAGCCCTGTAACCCTCCCAAAGACCTCGGGGTGAACTCCGAGCTGGGAAACTTTTCCTGACTCACATTCCCAACCCATGGGGAGCTGTGGCCGCACCCCCAGCACGGATTGCTCCCTGCTGGAAAAGGAGATTCTCCCGAGGAACCTGTCCCTGCCTCCCTCTGCTGTCACAGCCCGGGAATCACCCCGGGGAGGGGAGGGATTGCAGCTGGCAGCGGGGATGGCCCGGAGCAGGGGAGTGCTTTGGGACAAATTCAGATTCCTGCTCTTCCCTGCCAGCAGCCAGGCTGAGGGATCCTGGAGCCTGAGGCTGATGGAAGCAGGGATTTCACTCTGGTGGCCAGAGCCTGCTCCGGGCTCTCCACAGGACAGGGATGTCACCATGGATTTCATAACCTCCTCCTAAATTCCCCATCCCTGCTCCCCAAGGCTTCCCTGCACGTTCTGCTTGGAGCTGGAGCGATGGGAATGACACTTCCTCCAGGAATCTTCCCTCCAGCAGGGATCCTCAGCTGAGCCTCCCAGTTTTTGGGCTAAAACTGGATTTAAGCTCCCAGCAGGAGCTCTCCCAGCTCCCCTGGAATGACAAGCCCCGGGCTCAGTGCTCTGGCTCAGGTGCTTTGTCCTTGGATATTTTCCATGGATACTCCTGGGATGCAGAGCACCTGCAGGCACCCCCAGCACTGCTCGTGCTGATCCAAAAACACACTGAGGAGGGAAAAGCAGCCAGCTGCAGGAAGGGATCCCTCCAGGATTCCCCAGGGAACACCCACCTCACTCTCTATTCCTTACTCACAATTCCTTGCTTGTAATTCCATGCTTCCAACTGCATCACTGGCAGGTCCTTAATTGTAATTCCCTACTCACAAATCATTGCTGGAAATTCTTCTTTCAGAATTCCTTGCTGGCAATTTCCTACTCACAATTCCTTGCTGGAAATTCTTCTTTCAGAATTCCTTGCTGGAAATTCCTTACTCACAATTCCTTGCTCAGAATTCCTTGCTCACAGATCCTTGCTGGAAATTCCTCTCTCAGAATTCCTTGCTCAGAATTCCTTGCTGGAAATTCCTCTCTCAGAATTTCTTGCTGGCAATTCCTTACTCACAATTCCTTGCTGGAAAGCCCTCTCTCAGAATTCCTTGCTCAGAATTCCTTGCTCACAAATCCTTGCTGGAAATTCCTCTCTCAGAATTCCTTGCTCACAAATCCCTGCTGGAAATTCCTTGCTGGAAATTCCTTGCTTGCAATTCTTTGCTCAGAATTCCCCACTCAGAATTCCTTGCTCACAATTCCTTGCCTGCTCCTCTGAACAGGAATTCCCTGTTCAGAATTCCTTGCTCCCAGTTCCTGGCTGGTCCCTCCAGTGCAGCACAATAAACATCCAGGAAACACTTCCCTATCTCAGAGGGAGAAAAAGCCACCAACACCTGCTCAGAAGGATTTTATCCATGGAATAAATCCCTGGTGTTCCTGGGAATGCAAGTGGGAAGCACCACTTGCTGCTCTGCTACAGCTGAGGGGACAATATTATGGAAAAAAGGTTTATTCCTCCCAAAAGGTGGACAAAACCCCCCAGATTTTCAAAGCTCTATCCCTAAATCCAGGATTTTTGTCATTCTGAAGAGGACGGCAATGGGATGGATGAGGCAGAGACCCAGCACGCACAGACCCCACTTCCCACATCCCAACCCATATATCCCATCCATAATCCACATATCCCGGGAGCTCCAGCACCCAGGACGGGCTCGGCAGCAGCAGCACCGCGTTGGGCACTGTCCCGGGAAAATGTGGGAATCCTCCCTGTCCCTGTCCCGCGGGATTTCCATCTCCGGCCAAGGAAAACCCCGCTGCGCCGGGAGCGGGCGGGGCCAGGACAGCGGCTCTTTGTGTGCCTGGGGCAGCCCGGGAGCAGCTCCGAGCCCTCCTCGGGATGCAGAGGAAATGGGAAACACGGCAGGGATGGTTGGCATGGGAGGGAAACGGGAAGAGGGAAAATCATCCTCCTTCCCAAGGAGCAATGCCACGGAGGTGGGAATTGCCTGCCCCATCCAGCAGGGGTGGGTCACAGGGGTGCACAGGCAGGTTTAGGGGTGCTCCAGCTCCTTCCACCCCTTCCCTCCAAGCTCCAGGGAGGCATCCCTGGCTCTCAGGGAGGTCAGGAAGTGCTGAGGATGCTCCAGGCCAGGGCACAGCAGGGATTTGTGTTTATCCCTGATCATGCCGTGGGAATTGGGATCTCAGTGGGAATTGGGATCTCAGTGGGAATCCCGCTCTGGGTTTCTCATTTGATCCATCACCAACGGGTCAGGGAGGAATAGACTCTGGCAAAGCTCAGGGAAGCCAAATTCCCTGGTTTAGAGGAAAAAACACCCAAAAGCACAGCTGGCCCAGCCACCAGTCTGAGGACACTCAGCCAAGGTTGAGCTGAAGGGCCAGGAAGGCAAAAGGATCCCAGGAAAGATGGAGAAGGGATGGGAGAACACCTGGACCTGAACCAGTGCTGCCTCAGTTTCCCCTCCAGCCTTTTCCCTGCCATGGCTGCTCCAGTTAGAATTCCCAGCTGATCCATCCCTGCCTCCCAAGCAGGAGGCACAATCAGCTCCCTTTAATTAAAAAGCAGCAGATCCAGCCCAAAAAGAGGCTGGGTTTTGAAGGGGACATTGGAGATGCATTTTCCAGGAGCCTCTGGAGAAGATCTCCCTCCAGGAGCTGCTCTTGCCTGGGGACACACACAGGACACAGGGCTGGAAAAGACCAGGAGAAGGGCAGGAGCCGGTGCCAGGCCCATGCCAGCCTGGAATGCAGGTGGGAATGCAGGGAGGGCTGGCATGGGAGAGCTGGAGGAGGCCAGAGCAAACTCCTGCCTGTGGCCCTGCCAGCCCTGGGCGCTCCCTGCTGCATTCCTGACCCCGGAGCGGCGACAGCTGCCCAGGAACCAACCCTGAAACCCAAAGAAACAGATCCAAACCCAAAGGAAAACACAGGGGACAGGGCCAGGCCCTGCTGGGCTCCATCCCTGTGGAGCAGGATCCTGGAGAAGGGAGATGTGTCCTCACAGAGCAGAGCTCATCCCACACTGGGTTTGTCTGTCCTGGTGTGTCTGAGTGCATCCCCCAGGGAATGGAGTGGGAACAGCCCCAGGCACTCCCTGCTCGTGGGAATGCTCACACTGACTGCATCCTGAATCTCTGCTGGAAATCCCCTCTGCAGCTGGAGCTGGGATAAATCTGGATGGTTTTCTTGGGTATGAATGACCCATCCTCTTCTGGGATACTCCAGGTTCTGCGTTCCAGCCTCTTCCACAGTGTTTGATCCATGGATTCTCTGTTCCAAAGTCTGAGGCACCAGATCCTGGTACCCTCAGGAGATGCTCCAAAGGGAAACCCTTCCCTGCTGGCTGCTAGCCTGTGTCACAGCCGAGATGGCCGTGACACACAGAGTGTCACCACTCAGTTTCAGAAGGCTCCAGGTGNGCTCCAGGCATCTGCTCCTCTCGTTCTCCAGCCCAGCCTTTTATCCCCTCATGCCCATCACTGCCCCTGTGTGCCCTCTGTCCCCTGGGTGGTTGCTCAGCACACCTGGGCACTCCATGGTCACTGCTGGCAGTGCTGCTCACTGCTTCTCACAGCTGTGCCACTGGGGACGGGGCTGGGCCAGCCCCCCTGCCCATCACCACAAACTGTGCCCACAGCCCTGGGAAACCCACGCCAGGCAACCCTCACCCCATCCAAACCATCTCCCAGCCATTCTGCTGCCCATGTTTCCCAGAATCCTGGCTCTGGATCACCACCTGGCTTGGGTGTTGCTTTTGCAGCTCCTCTGGGATGTGGAGAGGGGGGACACGGATCCCTGGTGTCACAGGGAATTCTGCTCAAGGACTTGTGCACCCTTGGCTGGGCTGTGACCACACGCAGCCCCTGGCAGTGATTGCTGTAGGAATTCCCACATTCCAGCAGTTTGGGAAACCCCAAACAACCCCGTGGGGTCTCGTGGCCAGGCTGTTCCCTCGCCACAGGCACCAATCCCTGCTGTGTTTGGGATGACAGAGGCTCAGGCTTCCCGGGAAGCCACATCCACACCAGGGGGTGTTGAGTGACAAGGAGCAGCACTGGCCATTCCCTCGGGACTCACCCAGCTCCCCTTTCCACCTGCCCTTCCTCAGGAGAGACAGGAAACTCCCTTCCCGTGCCTGAGGGGGAATTTAAACTGGGTGCCCAAAGCAATTCCTGCCCTGATTGTCCCACGTTTGCCAGCGGTTGGGATGTGGGCCACGTGGGTGTGGACAGCACAATCCCTGAGCTCCCCCTCCCAGGCACGGGGATCATGGACATCCCCTGACCTTCTGCATGTTCCCAAATCCCTGAGCTCCCCCTCCCAGGCACAAGGATCATGGATACCTCCTGACCTGCACATCCCCAAAATCCCTCAGCTCCCCCTCCCAGACACAAGGATCATGGATATCCCTGACCCTCTGCACATCCCCAAAATCCCTGAGCTCCCCCTCCCAGGCACAAGGATCATGGATACCCCCTGACCTGCTCATCCCCAAATCCCTCTGTGCCCACAGTCCCGCGTGTCCCCAGTTAATGCCGGTGCCACGCCAGCCCAGCTCACGCCCCCCGGCACTCCTCCAGCCGCGCAGGTGAATTCCCAGCTGCAGGAATCGCCTTCCCCGAGCTCCCCGCTGCCCAAACCCTCCCTCCTTGCGGAGCCACCGCCGGGTTCGGCGCTGCCCCAGCCGCGTTCCCAAATCCGCTCGGCTCCGAAGGAGTTAAGGGAGCCGAGCCGCTCGGATTCCTCCACCTACCCCTCCAAAGTCCCGCACAACCAGACTTGGCACTTGGAGAGAGCTCCACAAATCCAGAGGCTCAAACACGCTGCTGCCTTCCGTTGGTCGGGAGAAGGCAATTCCCAGCTAATTGAGGAACCAGAGCCTTCCCCGGCCCCTTCCAGGCCGATTATTTATTTAGGGGCTTTTTTTCCCCCCCTTCCTCTTCTTTTTCCTCCTTTCTTAATTCTCGTTTTTATTTGTTTCACTCTTCCTAGGGCATCCATCAGGAAAAGAAAGTGCGAATTAATGTGGTGGGGAACGGCTGCAGTTTATGATGCTCCCCAGCTGGTGAGGGCTGTTAACCCCTGGGTACCCGGGGTGCTGCATCCTCCCAGCTCCCTGTATTCCCCACGATCCCATTTCTCTGCTGCCCAGGCAGGGATTTGGGAACATCAGGAAGCCAAATGGAAACAGTAGCAGATACCTTTTTTCTTCCCTAGATCTCCTTTATTTTCTTCCCTAAATCTCTTTTTTATTCTTCCCTGAATCCTTTCCCCCCCAAATCCCAGTTTATGCCCCACACATCATTCCCCCCCTTTTTTTCCCCCCTCTGCCTCGCAGTTGCTGAAGGTTCCCCGAGTCATTTTTAACTCCCTCTGCCTCCTGCACACAATTCAGAGGAAATCTGGGAAACCGAATTCTCGGCTCTCCAAAACAGCAAATGGAAAGTCACTTAAAGGGACACTTCTGCCTTAAAGCGGCAGCGGCGCTTTTCTCCAGCGGCGGAAAAATGGGGTTAAACCCCCCTTAAATCCCCCCCA